>PVIY010009968.1:32558-70625 GCA_004026745.1 Myrmecophaga tridactyla | reverse complement strand
GGGGTGGGGGGAGGGTTGGGGTGGTGAAGAGATCCAATTGTCCAGTGCCTGGTCAAGGGCAAGCAGGGGCAAACCTAGTGGGGCTGTGTGTGAGTGAAGGGAGCAGCAGAAATGGAAATCTGCGGGAGGAATGTCGAGAGTTTGCATTTGAAAGGGCCCCAGCCTCAGCCCCGGGGTTTCCCACTGTGGAACGCTGGGCCCGGAGACCAAGCTCACCAACCCACAGCACAGAGACTCTTAGCCAGGGCTGCCCTCTGCCCTCTCCTGTCCCAGCGGAGCCTCGTCTGCCCAGTGCTCCCACGTCACCTGGCTGCCTCTTGGCCAGGCAGGATTTCTGAGTAAACACCTCCCCAGCCCCCTCGGTCACCTGGGACTTGGCAGGAAGTCGTGCTGGACAGTGCTGGTCCCCACTTCCCGTCTGCCTCTAAGAGAAAAAACATCTCTCTCTTTTTTTTTTTCGTTTTTGTGTGCGACTTTGTGTATGTGTGTATATTTTTAAAAGATCAATCACTATTTATTGAGGTCAAGATACAAAGCTATGTTTACAGCTCTTTTATAGTATGTACTGGCCCGGGCAAACCAAAATTGCCTTGTAGTTAAACATCGTTAAACAGTGTGCATGTATAATAGACTGGTAATTAAACTAAACCATCTTGAAAGAGCAATAAAATAGAATGGAGTCATTTATAAGATTCATCTATAAACAATACTTTCAAAATACCGTCCCAAGAACTGGAGTCCCATCTGACTTCATTTTCAGCAAAACTATAATTTCTTAGGTAGCAGCGGTTTCTTAAACTAATAATGGAGAGAACATTCAAAATTCTTTATGAGGGGAGACAGAAAAAGTCCCAATGTCCTGGTAAAGTTCTAGAAATCCAAAGGGTTGGTTTGCTGGAGGTTTGAATTATTCTTGAAGGCTGTGAAGGTGGCTGGAGAACCAGCACAGGGGGCTGGGAGGACCCATAGAGATTTACTGCAAGGTGATGAGGAAAGGAGTAGATCCTGGGGCCAGAGTGAGCCCCCAGCTTGGAAGAGAAGGTGAGGGAGCATACCTAGTAGCCCAGTGGGGAGCCTGGGAGAGGGAGAGACAGGTCTCCTCTTGAACAAAGGCTCGCTCATTAGTGAGGGGTCACATGGGCAGTCTGCTGTTGGCCACGTGCTCTGTTTGGAAAACATGCTTGTGATAGTCTGATTCTGGAATGATCTTCCAGCGACTGGATCATTTGATTTGAGCCATCCAGTGCTTGTGCTCCAAGAGTTGGGATTGATCCATATCTCCTTCCCCAACAAAAGACATGTTCAGGTCCCAACCCCTGGTCCTGTGGGTGTGAATCCATTTGTAAACCCGACTTCAAAGATGTTATTAGTTAAGGCGTTCCCAAACTGAAAGAAGGTGGCCTTCATCCAATATGGCTGAAGTCCTTTTAAGCAGAGGAAATTGGATACAGAAAGAGAAGCCATGGAGAACAGCCAGAGGCTGTAAGTCAGCGGAACCCAGAAGAGAAAGAAGATACGGTTGTGTGCGTTGCCATGTGATGGGAAAGCCAAGGGACCACAGAGACTTCCGGCCAGTCAGAAGATTCCAATCTGGGAGGACGGAAGCCTTCTAGTCTCTGAAACTGTGAGCCAATAAATTCCTGTTGCTAAGCCAACCCATGGCATGGTACTTGTTTTAGCAGTTGGGAAACTAATACAATTCGGATCTCTTGCTCTTTGATCCATTCTTGTTCTTGGAAAATTATTTCCTCCCAGTGATGGAGTTGGTCTCATTCAGCCTTTTAGTTTTCCTCTAGATTCCAAATTTCTGGTGGCACTTAGAAAGAGGGTGATGTTCTCTAAAAATGTTGCCAAGTTTGCACGCTCCTTCCAAACAGAGCTAAGTTTGTCATGGATTTCTGTAATTCTGAATTAGGGAAGCATGTGTTTTGGGTAAGCTCTGCTTTTCCCTTTTTGCTTAGACTCAACTTCTAATTTATTTGTTGACCCATTAAAATGCCAATGACAGGTGTACTTGCCACCAGCTTCCTGGAAGGCCATTGGAGGGTGGGCCTTCTTCATAAGTTGTCGGAGTGCTTGGCCATGGTCACCCAAAGCTTTCCAGTGACCAGCCCGAAGCTGAGCTCTGGGGGGTCTCACAGCCCCTCTGCATTGTCAAAGCCCATCCTAGTGCTCCCTCTGGTTCTGCCAGCCACAGCAAACCCAACATCCTTTTGTTCCAACTGGGACAACCCTCAGTGGAGCTGGCCGAGGTGGGAGGGGGCTGAGTGAAGAATTCTTACCCCATTATTGTCCAGTGCTCCCTTTTCTTTCTCTGTCTGTTGAGAAATACATGTGTGTGTGCACATGGAAACCATTCCAATCTTATAACTCTAAAAAATAGACATTTCCCTATATTACCACATAACATGATCCTACAACTAGCAGAATTACTGCAACTAGTAATTCTCTAATGCCTAACACTCATAGTTCTCCACTTGTCCTCAAAATGAATTGTGTAGCTGGTCTTTTAGAAGTAGTATCTAATCAAGGAAGATTAGATACGATTTGGTTTATTTTTGCTTGTCTCATCTCCCAAGTTTCCTTCTTTCTAAAAGTTTGTATTGAAATATAAACAACATCCTCTTGAGCGTCTTTTAATCTAGATCAAAATAACTTTTGTACTAAAGTATAATATATATACAGTAAAGCAACTAGCCTTAAGAGAACAGCTCAATGAATCTTTCTAAATGTGTATACCCAAGTGACACCACCCAAATCAAGTTGCAAAATATTTTGGGCACTCCAGAATTTTTCATGGTGCCTCTTTATCATCTGTTTCCACGTCTCCCTCCCCCCAACCAAAACCACTGTTTTGATGTTTATCACCATCCGTTGATTTTGCCTATCCTTGAATTTATTACATTTGAAGGGTACCATACAATATGGATTTCTTTGTTTGCCTTTTTTAGCTCAAGGTAATGTCCTGGACATGCATCCTTGTCGTCACATATAGCAGTAGCTCATCTTTTTTTTTTTTTTTAAATTCTCTTTGTTATTCCATCGTATGAATCATTCGTAGTTATCTTTATCTCTTCCAATGTTGATGGACATTTGGCTTGTTTTCAGGTTTTGGCCATGGTGAATGCAGGTGCTTGGATGTGTCTTTTGGAAGACAGGCGTACATTTCTGTTGGATGTATTCCTAGGGGTGGAATTGCTGCATCAAAGGATAGGTTTAGCCTTAGCTGATGTGGCCAAACGGTTTTCCAAAGCATATTACTCATTTTATCCCCACAGCCGTCAGTGAGAGTTTTTATTTGCTCCATGTCTTTGCCAGCCCTAGGTGTTGTGATTCATTTCCATTTGAGCCAGTTGGGTGGCTGTGTAGCAGTATCTTAGTAGGGTTTTAATTTTCATGCCCTGCTGAGTAATGATAAGCACATTATCATATTATTACTGGCCACTTTTTGGTTGTTGGGCCATTTTTTGAATGGATTGTCTTGGTTTTATAGATTTGCAGGAGTTCTTGATATATTCTAGTTTTGAGCCGTGTGTCAAACTCCTTGCTTTCAGTGACTTGCCTTTCCACTCTCTTTTTTTTTTTACATGAGCAGGCACCAGGAATCGAACCCCGGTCCTCGGGCACAGCAGGCAAGTGTTCTTACCTGCTGAGCCACCGTGGCCTGCCCCCTTTCCACTCTCTTAATGATGTTTTCTGATGAACGCACTGCAAGTGTCGTCTTCTGATCAACCCAGGTTTTCAATTTTAATGAAGTTTAATGTATTAATCTTTACCTTTTTGTTAGCACGTTTTGTATCCTGTTTAAGAAATCATGTTCACTCTAAGACAATAAAGATATTTCCCTATGTTATAAGCTAGACATTTTATTGTTTTACTGTTCACATTTACATCTTTAGTCCATCTGGGATTTGTTTCTATGTATAGCATAAGTAGGAGCCAAACTTTATTTTTTGCCCAATGGCTTTTCAGTTGGCCCAGTGCCATTTATTGAAAAGGCCATCTTCCCCCCACATTTTTACCTTCCTCAGGTATCAACTGATTGCATATGTGTTGATCTATTTCTGTGCTCTCTTTTATTTTTACTTTTTTAATTTTAATGCAATTTTGTTGATCTGTATTATATATTCACATACCATGTAATCATCCAAAGTGTACAATCAGTGGTTCACAGTGTCATCATATAGCTGTGCCTTTGTCATCACAATTGATTTTTTTTCTTTTTCATGAAAAATAGTGTATATACAAAAGAGCAATACATTTCAAAGCACACTGTAAAAATTAGTCGTAGAACAGATTTCAGAGTTTGGTATGGGTTTACAATTCCACAATTTTAGGTTTTTACTTCTAGCTGCTCTAAGGTACTGGAAACTAAAGCAATCAGTATAATGATTCAGCAGTCATACTCATTTGTTAAACCCTACTTTTTCTGTATAACTCCACCCTCACCTTTGAACTTTCTCCCCCTCTTTAGGGTTATTTGGGCTGTGCCTATTCTAACTTTTTCATGTTGGAAGGGGATGTCAATATTATGGGATAGGGGAATGGAACTAGTTGATGTTTATGTGTGCTCTTTTCTGTTCCATTTTTTATCTGTCTATCTTTGCACCAGTATCACCCTGACTTTGTTGCAGTAACTTTTTTTTTTTTTTTAATATATGGTAGTAGAACTTTTCCAGCTTTGCTCTTCTTTTTCAAGATTGTTTTGGATATTCTCGGTCCTTTGAGTTTCTGTGTAAATTTAGAATCACCTGGTCAATTTCTGTTTTTTTCAAAAATCCTGCTAACATTTTGATTGGTATTGTATTGAATCTGCAGATGACTCTTGGAAGAATTGGCTTAACAACACAAATACCTTAATGATACAAATATCTTAATGATATTAAGTTTTCCAATCTGTGCATGTGGTATATCCTTCCATTTATTTAGGTCTTCTTTAATGTCTTTCAGCAGTGTTTTGTAATTGTTAGTTTGAAGTCTTGCATATCTTCAATTAGATTTATTCCTATTAGATGTCTTTGATACTATCGCAAATTATATTGATTTTAACATTTTATTTCCTGCTTATTCGTGGCAGGTATTTAGAAATGTGTTTAACTTTTGTATGTTTACCTTGTATCTAGCAACTCTATGTATGTACTTATTTTTTTAAAAAAACTTTAAAATTTTGGATTAATATTCTATTTACAGAAAAATAGCAGTGATAGTACAGAGAGTTCCTATGTACCCCTGACCCAAGTTCCCACACTGTTAACGTCTTACATTTCCATGGTACCTTGGTCAAATCTAAGAAACTAACATTGGTTCGTTAACTCAACTCGACTTTATTTGTATTTCACCAGTTTTTTTCCATTAACGTCCTTTTTCTGCTCCAGAATCTGGTCTGGCTACCACATTGCTTTGGTTGGCATGTCTTTTTAGTCTCCTCTGGATGGTAACCTTTCCTCAGTCTTTCCTCGTTGGGGGTGAAGGAAGGTTTTTGGGGGGCACCCATCAGGTATTTTGAGTTCCTCGATTTTGGTTTGTCTGATGTTTTCTCACGATTAGCCTGGAGTCGTGGGCTTGGGGAGAGACCAGCCCAGAGATGGGGCACTTTTCTCATCCCATCATACCAGGGGCTGCCTGACACCCACGTGGCGATATTAATTTTGATCTCTCAGTGAAGGCAGTATTTACTGGATTTCTCCATTGGAAAATTACCATTTCCCCCTTTCCATGTTTGGTTCTTTGCAAGTGAGTCACAAATCCAGTTTACTGTCAAGGTGGGAATGGAGGGATTGAATGCCACCTCCTGGGTATTTACATATGTCATTTGCAATTCTTCCATAAGGAAGATCTTCTCCCCTACTTAATTACATATTTATTCATTCAACCATTTAATTGTATCATTGTGGACTCATGGGCATTTATTTTATACTTTGGATTTTATAACCCAATACCCCATTATTTATTTTGTTGCTCTGATTGTCTCAGATTTGCCCATTGGGAGTGCTCTCACGTTGCCTTGTGGCCTCCGACACGCCCCTAATCTTACTTTCACAAGTCCTGCCTCACTTTTTGACACCACGTGAAACTCCAGGTTCATCTTGACACCACCCCCCACCCCCAGCCCTGGAACCAGGCATTTCTCCAAGGGGCCCTGATTTCTTTAATTCGAGAATGATATTAGAAACCAAAATCTTGGCTCTGGGTGTGCTTATTGCTTAGGGTGTCGTTATATTTAGGCTTTCTCAGCCAGCCTAGGTAACAGGTGTGTGTATTTATGTGCACTAAACCATATGTACACACATACCTGTGCTTGTTTCTGTATATATATTTCAAGCTATATATGCATTTATACTGACGTCTTCAATTCTAATTTGGTAGCACAGGAGCCCTCCTGGCTCTCCTGTCTTCCTTTTCTGTTATAGTCCTCTCCACCAGTGAGACTCCTCGTTCCCACTTCCATCCTCCATCCAAAGTACATACCATTTTAAAAGACCATTATTTCTGAGAGGAGCAAGTTCTTTTATTAGGAAAGAGTTGCTGGGTAATCATACAGGATAGCATGGTGCTAAAATATGTATGACTTAATTTTCGATAGACTTGTAAAACTCAGCCTTCAGTGGTAGAAAGAGAATATGCTGTCAGGTGACTGAAGATGGTGTGGCCATTCCCATTTGTTGGATTCTTTTTCCTGAATATTGACAGCTTCTAATGATTGAAGGAAGGTGAGGCCCTCTCTGTTGGTTCTCCTTGCCGAGGACCTCACTACCAGGAGGTACTTTCCTTTAGTACAAGGAAAGCAGGTCTCAGGCTGAACCTTGCCATGTATTAGCAAGCAGGTGCAGAAATAGTTAGACAGCCTTTCTTCTTTAAACATAGGGAAATGCTATTCTGCTTGCACTGCAGTATTCAACCTGGTCAACAGTATGTGGCGGGCCCAACCCCTCACAGACAAGCACCTTTCATCAATTGCGGTGGAATTTTTTTTGTGTGTGGGCAAGCACTGGCAATTGAACCCAGGTCTCCAGGATGGCAGGTGAGAACTCTACCTGCTGAGCCGCCGTGGCCCACCCAGCAGTGGAATTTTGATGATAGGATCAGCTAACCTTCTGCTCCTCTAAGGTGACAGATTCCTTTTTGAAGTGAGGAAAGCACAAGATCAAAGTGAGTTCTCTATCTGAGGTGGGGGCTGAGCTTTTGGATTGTTAGACCTTTGTTGATGAAACAGTATTGTGTCTGCATAATACTGCTGGTAAATAATTTGTGCTCAGTATTACGCCTTTCACCCAGAAAAATGATCTCTAACGTCCCTTTCGTTGCTCAACAAACCCGCCTCCAGTTCTGATTTTAATTTAATTTTAATTTTGCAACCATTTATCCCGCTCACAGATCTGAGTTGGCAGTCTGGACTGAGCTCTGCTGATTGAGACCAGGCTTGGCTAACTCATGTCTCTGTGATCAACTGGTGGCTCATTTTGGGCTGGGCTGGTCTGGGACGGCCTCATCTGGGGTAACTCATCTGTGCTTCACGCACTCTCCCCCTCCAGTGGGCTAACCCAGACTTGTTAAAGGGCAGCTTGCCAGGATCCCAAAAAGAAAGCGCAGAGGTCACACTTTGGGTTTCACCTCTGCAGCATCCTCTTGGCCAAAGCAACTTAGTTCTAAGGCCAACCCAGACTCAAGGGATGGAGAAATAAACACTGCCTCTCAGTGGGAGGAATGGCCCAGCATTGCAGCTGCTTTTGCAGTTATCACAGAGAGGAATAATTCAGGATTCTGGAGTGTTGAATCCTTACTAAAGCCCTTCAAGTGTTAGCTGGTCAAGTAGGAGTTAAAGTTAACCCAGAACCTCACATTGGCATCCAGATCACAAAGAAGTGTTTTAAAGTCCTCAGACCGATTAAAAGCCTGACTTTGGAGCCAGGCAGAGCCGAGTTTCAGTCTTGGTTCATTCACTTATTAGCTCAGCCTCTTTGAATCTCCTTTTGCCCACCTGGAAGAGTTGTTGGGAGATTAAGTGGGATGACTTCTTTGATGTCCGTCATAGTCACCCTTGACAAGAGCTCAGCAAACAGGACTTCCTTCCTCTCCCCATCCCTCAACCCACATCATTGCAGGTGTTTGTAATGCCCAATTTACCTCCATTTCAGACTAGGGTTGAGCTGAGATGCAGTTGACGAGCTGACATCTTGTTACAATTTATTGACCTTTAAGGGCACATCTTTCCATTTTTAATTTGGTGGTTTTCTTTTTGAAGTTAGGAGCTATTACCTCTTCCCCCACCCCCCTCACCGACCAGGGACATGGGTCGAACGTTTTTGGAGGTCTTTGGAAAATGTGTTTAAATCTCAGGGGCTAGATGTGTGGGCCACAGAATGGGCCAGTTAAGCCCACCCTCCTTGGGTGTTGGGCAGACTGCGTTCAGATGACATGGTCAGTTGGGTGGCTTGTCTGGGCCCAGTTGGGTTGGGGTGGGGTGGGGTGGCGTCTCCTTGAGTCCGAGTGCCATCTGATGATTCTTTCTGGCCTCAGACCCCCACCGCTCACCATTCCTGGGCTTGGGTGGTCTGCTGCTTGGGCAACCCCTGACTCCTGTCCCGGGGGGTCGGTGGGGACCGACTTCTCCCAAAACAAACCTGCCATTTACAGACCCTGTGCCCGATCTTGGGCAGGCCATGTTTCCGCCCTGGGCCTCGGATTTCCTAACTGGCGGTGGCTGTTGGCAGAGTGATTCCTGCTCTCTTGGCTTCTGTGGGACTCTTGGTGAGAGAAGGAGCCCCCTCCCCCTACCTGGGGGCTGGGCCCCTCGGCTTCCAAAGCTCAAGGGTCAGGCTTGATTCCAGGGCGGCAGGAGAGGCAGAGTGGCCCCCAGAGCCTGTGTCCCCGACTCCCACCTGTGCCAGGCAGAGGGGTGGCAGAGCTGCCTGCTGTGCCCCAGACCCCCCTCTGAGGTCCTAAGAGTGGGGCTTGGGAAGGGGCCTGCAGGAGGATGGGGTGAGTCCTGCTTCCCTTGAAATGATTGGTGCAGGAGGAACTTAACTCCCCTTCCCTCTCGTCTTCCTTCCTCTCCTTTCTTTCCTGGAAGCAGTGCTTAGGAGCTGGCATTCTATAGCTACGCGGTGGGGGCTGAAATCCCGCCTCTGTCCCTCTGTGCAGTGGCTGATCTTGGGCGAATTGTTCCCTTTTCTCTTGACTGTCATCTCTTCATCTGCACAATGGGCTGGTGACATGAGCCTCCTCCAGAGCTGCAGGGAAGGTGAAATGGGTGTGAGCCGGGGCTCAAGATGGCCCTGGCAGGCCAGAGATCCAGGCGGTCAGCAGAAGTTATGGGGTGCATCTGCTGGGCCAGCCTGGGTCAGGCTCGGGGACCCTGTGGCCGGGCTCAGGGGCTGCAACGGGGAGCAGTGCCAACTCAGGGAGGGGAGAACAGACCAAAAAACACCCACACAAAGAAGCAGGGTAACGTGAGAGGCTGGAGAGAGACGGTAGGACCTGGGACCAGATGATATGGAAAGGGAAGGGTGCTGGGGGGTGGGGACGGGGCTGTGGAGCTTGTCCCGGCCTGGGCGGTTGCGCAGACGGCTCTCCCGGGGGATGCTGGGTGGTCTCCAGCAGAGCCTCCAGCTCAGCAGCTCCTGCCATATTTCTCCACCATTCTCCAGGGCTGGGTCTAGGCCCTTGGGGCTGAGTGTGGCTGGAAGGCAGAGGAACTGAGCTTGATAGTCGTAAAAAGAAGCAAGGAGCGCTCTGGGGACTGCAGGAAATCCAGCCCCCCACCCCCACCCCCCGCCTCCCTCCACCATCTAGAAGAGTACAAAGGTTGGGAATGGGGAGCATGGGGCTGAATTGTCTTGAGCTGTTTGCTCAGGGACCCTACAAATACCCTGTGCCACCAGGGCTTTAGTGTCGGGGAGGGGGACTGTCCAGAGGGGTCACGACCTCCAGGCTGGATTGTTCAGGAGACCCGTTATCCTGGGATCAAAGGAGGTCGGACTCCCTGGAGACCTAGGAGCTTTTTGTAACAAAGTTTCTTGAATGCGGTGGTGCTACCGGCAGGTGATAAAGGAGAAATAAAGCATGCAGAAGGGGTAAACACGGGAGGTGCATTGTCCTTCGCCAGGATTAGGCTCTTCCCCAGAGTCCACCATTTTACCGGTTTCTTGGGACTCCTTCCAGAAATACTCCATGCACCAGCACCCCTTTAAAAAGGCAATGGTAGCTTCCCACACAGACTGTTCAGTGTTGTGCTTTAGGAAGACAATTCTTTCCAGAACGCCTCAGCAATTGTTCAGTAGCCTGCATGCAGAGCTCCCCCAATTCATTTTAATTCCTGCATGAGATTGGAGGTGCATGGCATGCATTGTTTCACCCGTGCCCTGCTGATGGAGATGAGATGGCTGCTGCACCTTTGCAGCCTCTTTCACGTATGCAGTTCACTGACATTATTATACTCACAAAATTGTGCTACCGTCACCCGCCATCCATTACCATAACCTTCTTCTTGGCCCCAAACAGAAATTCTGTCTTTGTTAAGCAATAGCTCTCTATTCCCCACCTTCCTCCCAGTCCCTGCTAACCTGCCATCTAGTTTCTGTCTCTATGAATCTGCTTATTCTAAGAATTTCATATAAGTGGAATCATCCAATATATGTCCCTGTGTGTCCGACTTATTTCACTCAACATGTCTTCAAGGTTCATACGTGTTGCAGCATGCACAGAACTTTATTCCTTTTTATAGCTAAATAATATTCCATTGTTTGGATGCACCACATTTTGTTTATCTATTAACCTGTGCATGGACATTTGGGTTTCTTTCCCCTTCGGGCTAGATAATGCTTCTGTGAACTCTTACTACCTTTTCTAGTAATGTTTTCTTGCTGCCAAATATTTACATATAGAAAAGTGCGTGGAGCTTATCTGAACAGCTTAAAGAAATATGTAAGGCAAACCCTCGTGGGAGCAGAAAGCCATGGCCAGGCTGCTCTGAAAACACCCCTCCTCTGGGCACCAGCGACCACAGCCCCGACTTTCTATGGTTACAACTGCTTTGTGCTTCTTTTTGCAGTTTTACATCCTAAACAGTATCATTTTGTTTTCTTCCTGTCTTTGAACTTGGAAGCACACAGGGTTCTTTTGCAGCTCGTGTCTTTCCCTCCAGCGTTGTGTTTGGATGTTTGAGAAGTTTCTGTGCGTGGCGCAGTGTGTGCCTCTGCCCGCGTGTGCCGTGGGTGATGACACCGCAGTTCATTTGCCCGTTGTCCCGTGTGTGGGCATTTGGGTTGTTTCCAGCCTGGGGCTCAGGAGCCCGCGGGTGCCCAAGGGCACGGGGTGCTTGAGGCTTGTTCTCCCGACCGCGCGAAGTAGACTAGGCAGGGTGTTGTCCAGCCTGGATAATGCCGGCCACGTCACTGTCCATCCCAAGGGACAGAAGGACACCCCTGGGCCGGGGCCGGGGCTGTGGCCGTCGCAGCAAGCCACCACCTGCGGCGCCCTTTCTGCAGTGCTCTCAGCGCCAGCAGGGGACGAGGGTCACCCGCCCCCTCGGCCGGAGCTCATGCAGAGTGGCCAAGAGGACAGAAACTGGGGAGTCCACCTATGCCGACCCAGAGGAGAGCAGAAGGGGCAGGGGCAGGCATTGCGGAGAGTTCCGCCAACGTGTTCTGCTGAAGGGGATGATTGTCCTAGCCGTCCATTCATTTTGTCTGTTTTCTTGTTTGCGGATTCGTTAATTCAGAAAACCGTCACCATTGATGGGGGAGCAGGTGATGAATCCTGAGCCAGACACCAATCGTCTGGCCTCCCCACTTTGTATGTGGGGGTGGGGGTTGTGGGGGGGTTGCCCATTTTGCAGGTGCAGGAACAGAGGCTCTCAGGAGTGGTGACTTGCCCGAGCCCCTGAGACGCCTAAGCTTGTCCTTGTGATCTGTGGCAGAAAGCGCTGCTGCTTGCAGGCAGCCTGAAGGGAGATTGATGAGTAGGCTGGGGTGAAATTCTTCCATCTCATTTTCCTAGCCCTGTGTCCCTGCCCCATATGATTTGCGCTGTTTGAACTCTATTGACCATCTGGGACAGGAGGGAATCTATACCGACTTCATGTCTTTGATGTAAGCTTTAAATGAGATGCTGCATCTCCAGGACCTGGTGTGCTCCACCCAGCCCTGGCTTTTACTGTCAGTGGCCCTTGCTGGCTCCAGGGCTCTGGGGATCTGGAAATGACTGAGCCCATTCTTAGCTGATGGGCCCCTCCTGGTCTCTTGGTTGAGGCCAGACCGAAAGCCTGCCCCCGGGGGGCATGTGTATATGCATGGAGAGCTGTTGTGGGTGGTGCTGGAGGAGGGAGCCCCCTGTGCTGTGTGGGGGTAGGGTGGGGGAGTAGGTGCTGGTGGGAGCACAGTTGGGGGAGAGACACAGAGGCACATCTGGATTGGTTCTTTAAGAATGGGTCGTTAGACATGTGCCAGTTGGACAAGGCAGAGGAAAGGCATTCTTGGCATGGAACAGCATGTGCAAAGGGACAGAGGCAAGAAGAGATGTGTGTGGCTAGAGTAGAGGGGAGATGATCCAGGACATGAGTCTGGGGCTGTGTTGTGAGAAGCCCTTCACCCTGTCAGGCAGTGGCTTTCAAATGGAGGCTGTGGAGCCCTGGGGTTCCCTGAGATGACTCTGGGTTGTGAGGGCCAGGGTGCTATAAGGAGACCAAACAGGGTGGCCGGATGAGTGGGTAGGGTGGAGTGAGTTCACATGTGGAGGGGGTGAGATCCCTGAAGGAGAAGGAGCTGCCTTTGTTGAGTGTGGCAGTGGGGTGGGGGCACAGGGAAGGGAGGAGGACTCCAGGCAGAGAGCACAGCAGGTGCAAAGACCTTAGGGCAGGAATGAGCCTGAGAAGTTCAAGGAGGAAGTTCAAGGAGAGAAGGGGTCGGAGAAATCAGATGAGGCAGGGAGATCAGTAGAGCCCATTCTTGGTGGGGCTCTGTAAGGAAAACTGGCAGCTTCTGGGGCTTGTAGGTGGAGGAGCAGGCCATCTGTTTCATAAATGTGTGAGGTCATTTCACATCCTGGAAATGGGCTAGAGGAGGTCAGAAGTGGGAACAGGCTGGTTGTCGGGTCAGAAGATGGTTGCGGGAGCGATGGGGAGAGGTGGACAGCCTTGCCTGTCTTTGGGAGGTAGCATCGATGGGCAGCGATAGGAGGAGGGAGGTGAGGCGGGAAGGAATTGATCTAAGAGGAACCTCTGAGGATGGTGGATATGGAGGAGATGTGGTCTGGAGGTGGTTTGGGGGAGAAACAGTTGCTGAACAGATCCTGGCTGTGGGAATGCCGGATGCAGTGGTTCCTCAGCCAGCTGTATTATGCACGAGTCCAGGACTGGACTTGGAAATACAGGAATGAGCAGAGGGACAGGATGATCGAAGCCAGCAGACTAGATGAGATCATAGGGCCAGGTTTAGATGGAGAAGAGTAGAGGCCTCAGGACTAAAACTTTGAAAGGTTGGTGCTTGAGAAGAACCAGAGAGGGTGAGACTGAGGCTGGGAGAACTCAGAGGGTGTAATCAGGGAAGGCTTCCTGGAAAGTGGGGAGGGAGGCCTTTGAGCTAAGTCTTAAAGAATGGGGGTAGGTAGGGTGGGTGGGGCCTCCAGACCAGGAGATGAGAAGGTACACGTCTTGCTGTTCTTTCTTGGGCCTGCCTCAAACATTTTGAACAATACTGGCAATGCCACCCCCGGCTTTTGCAATAAATCCCCCCCCTGCTCTGAGTCAGTGGCCTCCCAGCCCATAGGGTCATGGCCCATGAGTTCCTTTGTCTGAAAAGGAGGGAAGCTGGGGTGGGAAGGGTTGGGAGAGAATGGTGGGAAGTCTGCCAAACGCAGGCTGAAACCTGGCATCTGATCAAGATGAGGGTGGGAAGAGAGCGCCATTCCATCTGCACGAAAGCAGAAAACCACTTATGCAGGTTGGTGGTGGTTAGATTTTCATACAGGGCCTTCAGGAATGGCTGCATCAAGCCACTCGTGCTACAGATGTGGGGAAACTGAGGCCTGGAGAGGGGAAGGGAAGAAGGGAGATTGAGGCTTGGGATTCCCGATCCCTTATCTCATCTTGTCTGTGAAATAGGAATAATAATGGTACTTACTCATAATAATTGTAAGGATTACAGAGGTTGACCCCATCCATGCCTGGCTGATACTCAGTACAATTTCCATTATTACTGTTATTTGCTAGAGCTCTCCTCTCCTATTGTCTGCCTAAGACCCGGGGATTGGTGGTACAAGCTCCAAAGCTCTGTAAAGTTAAAGTCCAGTGAAAGAATATTTTGAGTCTGAGCTTGTGCAGAAAAGGGACAAACTGCCAAGGTGGAGTAAACTCCCCATTCCCACAAGTATTCTCCAAGGTGTAGCTAGAGAGAATTAAGCGTGGGGCACCGGCCTCACTCTCAGGGACCACAGATATCCACGTCCTGACTCTGTGGCATCTAGGCAGGTGGAGACGAGGACACCCGGTGCACCCCAGTCCAGCGCCAGGTACAGCTCTGCGTGTTACATGCAGACGGCAAGCCCTGCCCTCTCACCCAGCAATGCTCAGCTGCCCAGTATCTCCTTGATTCACTCGAAACACATTCATTCAAGACTCACTGTGTGCCAAGCATGCTGCCAGCAGTGGGGATGTGCCCGTGAACGACACAGAGAAAACCCCTGCTTTCTTGGAGCTGATACTGCAGAGGAGAAAACGGGCCATTGAAAAAGTCAACTCTTAAGTAGAGAAGAGGATTCCACATCATGAGAAATGCTGTGGGGAGTTGTGAAAGTGAGTGATGGAAGAAGAGCCGAAGTGGGGCTAAAGTTGAGTGTGCTGTCCTACGCCATATGCATATGTGCAAATTTTATATTTTTATGTTGTCAGTTCATTAATGTTCTCCTTTATGTTGTATCACCTTTTTTTTTTGTATGGGCAGGCACCGGGAATTGAACCCGGGTCTCTGGCACAGCAAGCGAGAACTCTTCCCCTGAGCCACCATTGCCCGCCCGGTGTTATCCTTCATCTTGGTGGATTTTATTTCTGGAGAAGGCTCTTTAGGAAGAGGAAATACCTTTTGTTTAAGTCTCCATCACCACCACTTTTTATTCCAAAATTATTTTCTTATCTTTTTTCCGATACTACCTTTGTAGAGTTGGAATTTATTTTTGTCTATGATGTGAGGTAGGAATCTGACATTATTTTTTTTTCCAAATTAATTGCCCGGTGTCCCAATCCTATATGGACTCCTCTCCCCACTGAGTTTGCATACCACCTTTATTATGTACATAATGTATTATGTAATATATTTTACATAATATAGTGAATAGTATTATATAATATAGTTTTACATAACTGCATAGTTCTCTTTCTGAACCTTATTTATGTTCCACTGAGCTCCTTAGCTCTTTGTTTTCATTATAGGAACTTTACAGTAAGTTTTAATATCTAGTAAAGAAAGGCCCACCTTACTTGTTTCTCTTTTCCAGAATGTTTATTGGGTATTCTTAAGCATTTTCTTTTCTGGATGAATTTCAGAATCATTTGATCAAATTCCATGACAAATTATGTTGAGATTTTGAGTGGGCTTGCATTGAAGTTATAGATTAAATGGAGAATTGACATCTTTAAGATATTGAATCTTCCCATCCAGACACATAATATGTATTTCTAATTGAGTCTGCTATCATAACCATTGGGCAGTTTAAAATTATTTCTTTCTGTAGACCTGGAACATTTATTGTATATTTATTTCTAGGTTTGTTTCTGTTTTGAATGGGAGTTTTTCCTTCTCCCTTTTCTGTTTGACTGTTGATGGCCACACATTTTAGTATGCTGGTTTTATTTTTGATCACTGTATTAATTCTATTATTAATTTTAACCCTTTGTTAATTTTATTCCCTTGGGTTTTCTAAGACGATGAAACCTTATAATATATGCAAATAATGACTGTTGTCTCTTTAACGTTTCAATTTCGTCTTTTTTTTCTGGTTTTATTGCATTTGCTAGTATCTTTAGGACAATGCTGAACAGGGGTAGCACGCGTGGGCATTTTTTTTTTTTTTGCATGGACAGGCACCGGGAATCGAACCCAGGTCTCCGGCATGGCAGGTGTTCTAGTTTGCTAGCTGCCAGAATGCAATATACCAGAAACAGAATGACTTTTTAAAAGGGGAATTTAAAAAGTTCCTAGTTTACAGTTCTAAGGCCGAGAAAATGTCCCAATTAAAACAAGTCCATAGAAATGTCCAATCAAAGGCATCCAGGGAAAGATACCTTGGTTCAAGAAGGCCGATGAAGTTCAGGGTTTCTCTCTCATCTGGAAGGGCACATGGCGAACATCACATCATCTGCTAGCTTCTTCTCCTGGCTTCCTGTTTCCTGAAGCTCCCCGGGAGGTGTTTTCCTTCTTCATCTCCAAAGGTCACTGGCTGGTCACTGATTCTTGTGGCTATCTCGTTCTTCTCTGAATCTCTCTTTCTCCAAAATATTTCCTCTTTTATAGGATTCCAGTAAACTAATCAAGACCTACCTGAATGGGTGGAGACACGTCTCCACCTAATCCAGCTTAACAACCACTCTTGATTGAGTCACATCTCCAGGGAGATGATCTAATTACAGTTTCAAACATACAGTACTGAATAGGGATTAGAAGAAAGGGCTGCCTTTACGAAATGGGATTAGGATAAAACATGGCTTTTCTAGGGTCCATATATCCTCTCAGAGCAGCACAGCAGGCGAGAACTCTGCCTGCTGAGCCACCGTGGTCCGCCCTGGTGGGCATTTTGGTCATATTTTCAACCTCAGTGGGTATGTGTCTGATGTTTTATAAATTGGGTGTGATGTTTGCTCCTTATCTATGGCAGACACTGTTACCAAGAAATATTTTCACGTTTCCTGGAGCTCAGATTATTACTGAGCTTGTTTCCCATTTTATAGAGGGGAATTGAAATTTAGAAAAGCTTAATGACTTACCAAGTCTACAAAGCAGGTGACACTAATGCATGGTGAGCGATTTTTGCCCTGTTCCTGGCACTGGGAAGGCTCCTGAAGTCCTGTGGTGCATTTCTTCCTAAGTCTTGTCAGATTACTTGAATTGTTCGAGGACATGGCTAGCGGTCCTTGGAGGTTTCAGCCTGTGAACCGCCATTGCATCCTCACGACAGAAGGTCACTGCATCTTTAGGGAGGAGAAAGGAGTCACTCCCTGTCACTCAGCTGTAAAGATCGCACACAGATGTGGACCCACACCTGTCGGTCTCCAGAGTTTCCCACACTCCCCTGCAGCCCTCAGCTGTACCCAGGTATTCTAGATGCGCTTTCCTTTCTTTTTTATGTGTGACCAAGACACGTTATTTATTGACATTGTGATTTATTTGAATCCTATCACATATTCTTATGCTGAGTAGTCCACAATTTTATTTCTGTAACCAGTTAAGCAGATCAAGAGGGAAGAACTGAAAAACTGAGGTTACCATTCACGGGAATTTATCCTTCTTATTTCAATACTGTCCATATCTGGTTGTAATGGTGCTGGCCACCACCCAGAGGAGACATGGTTATCTATAGTCCTAGCACCATGCTAATTTTTTTTTGTTATGTTTTATTGACCAAACAAAACAACACACAAACACGACCATTCTTAACCTATGAACAGTCCATGCTTGGTGTATAATCAGCGGCTCACAGTATCACCACATAATTGTATAGTCACCACCATGATCATTTTTTAGAACATTTTAGATGCGCTTTCTTTACAGGTGTAATTCATTTTCAGATCTCAGGGGCAAGCGTTGGGTTCATGGTACTGCTCATTTCCTGGCACCAGTATTGATGCATTTAAATCCCATCCTTCCTCTTCTCCCATAGACAACAGTTCTCTTCTGTTTAATTTGTACTTTTTTTGGTTTGTTTCTGTGTGTTCTCACAAAATGTGTATTATTTTGTGTATAGTTTTTTTAGCGTAATTTTATTGAGTTAAAGCATGAACCATTAAATGCACATATTTTTACATATACATTTCAATTAATATTGACATATATAGGTAAAAAAAAAATGCCCACCCGTGCTACCCCTGTTTAGCATTGTCCTAAAGATACTAGCAAATGCGAATAAACCAGAAAAAAAAGAGGAAATTGAAACATTAAAGAGACAACACTCATTTTTATTTGCAGATATTATAAGGTTTCATCTTCTTAGGAAAACCAAGAGAATAAAATTAACGAAGGATTAAAATTAATAATAATAGAATATATAATATATTAGAATAGAATAATAAGTATATTTACACGCGCATCTTATGCATACATCGCCATCACCTCAGAAACACCCCTCGCACACATCAATCCTCATTCCACGGCCCTGGGAAAAGAAAGCCTTGATTTCTATCATATAGGTAAATTTAGTCTGATCTAAAACATCATATTAGTGGAATCATACAATGCATACTATTTTGTGTCTGTCATTTTTTCACTCATCATGTTGTTTTGTAAAGCACTCATGTTGCACGTAAGTAGTTCGTTTGTTTTCATTTCTCAGTAGTATTCCATTATGTGAAAGAACAAAATTTTGTTAATCCACTCATTAAATGATGGACATTTAGGTCGTTCCAGTATGTAAGAACTGAGGTGCTGTGATGGTTAGGGCCTTGTGTTGACTTGGCGAAGCGATTGTGCCCAGTTGTCTGGTCTGCGCGTAGTATTTTAGTGTTTTTAATGTTTGTCATGGATCTCACTTGCCTTCCTTTTCCTCCCCCAGCAGCGGGTACCGTGCGCCACCACATGGCTCTCTGGACACATGTCTAGTGTCCCGTTGCTGGATGTACATCAAGGCTGTCATTTCTGGCAGATGCAGAGTCCCCACGCTTTAGCTGTCCCCTCTCCCACTGATGGACACCCAGGCTGCTTCCAACCCCTGCCCACAAGGGACACTGATGCGAGTGTCCCTGGGCCTGTCCCTTATGGGCCTGGGAGGTGACTTTCCTGGGACCTAAACCAGGAACAGAACTGCTGGGTCCTGGACAAGGCAACCTTTTCATTTCCTAAGTCCCCTCCAGACCAGCTGCGCCCGTCACTGCTCCCAACCCCAGGGCACCAGGGCTTCCAGCTGTGCTGCATTTATCCCTCCTTTTTAATTTTTTTCTGGTTATAAAGGGACATTTTAATGTAGTTTTTATTTGTATATAATTTTTTTTTTTTTCCCGCATGGGCAGGCACTGGGAATCGAACCCAGGTCTCCGGCAAGGCAGACGAGAACTCTGCCACTGAGCCACCTTAGTCCACCCTATTTGTATATAATTTAATTTTTTGTTTTCATTTTTCTTCTAGAAAGATGAGTTTGAATATCTTCCCATATGCTTTTTCTGGTTTCTCCTATTAGCTGCTTATTCCTATGCTTTTTATTTGGGGGTTGGTCTTTCTTTCTTGTGGTGGTTAATTCAAGATTAATTTAACCAGGAGTTCATTAATAGTTCCTAGATAGCAATTTTTTGTTACGTTTTAGAAATTGCGGCCACGTCTCCTCATCTGTTCGCTGTCTTTTGTATTTGTTCATGGGGTTCTTTTTTGGGCAAAAATTTTAGTTAAAGTCTCACTTTCATCAATTTCTTAAAACTCTACTCTGTGCCTCTGTGATTTAAGAATTTCTCTTTACTCCCGATGGCCTCCCTTCGCCCAGTAGCGGATATATTCTCTATGTCCCTTCTTTCATTAGCTTTCCTAGACAATTTATTTTTTATAACTGCAGATTTTATTGAGATATATTCACATACCATATACTCCATCCATAGTACATAATCAGTGGCTCACAGAGTCCTCACCTGCCTGTGCCTACTTCATCGTCACACTCAATGTCAGCCCATAGTCATCACTGTTCAAAAAAAGAAAAGTAACAAAGACACAAAAAAAGAAAACCCCAAACACCCCTACCCCTGATTCCTCCATTCCTGACCCCTAGTTATTACTGTTGATGAAAGAATATTAGGATATTACTGTTAACTCTAGTCTGGAACTTGCAATAGGGCCTCCCCCCCCCCCACATCCCACTCTGTTATTAATTCTTTGGACGTGTTGCAACTGTGTACTAGTTCATAAAAGAACTTATTTGTATTTTTAGTGTTAATCTTAAGACAAATTTTAAACGTGCCTTGTTTTAACAGTTTCCTTATCTTGCGGGTTTGTCCTGTCTTGGGGGGGGTCTTAGGTTGGCTTTCCTCTAGCTAGAGCCCAAATCTGGGCTTCTTGTAGTTCATTTGGGGAGACCCCTTGGAAGAAACCGTCAGGGGAGCTGGGGAGGGGGCAGGATGAGACTGAGGAAGGAGTGGGCAAAGCTGTCGTTCGCCTGGGGTCTCGCCTCCGCCCGATGCTGCTGGGAGCCCTGGGGTGCAGGTGACGCCACCTGGTTGTCCCTTTTGAGATGGGGCAAGGGGGTTGGGCTCTTGTACCCCCCTCCCCCGCCGCCGTGTTACTCCCTCACTAGCTGCCCTGCTCCTCACCTTCACCCACCATGAGGAGGCCCTACTAACGGCCTAGGGGACTCTGAAGAAGATTGCAAGTTGTGAGCATTTGGGGAGGGGGCAAGGGGGAGGAGAAGGAGTGATGTCACCCCCCCACCCCCCAATGAGGGGACTCTGGATGGGGGCAGCAGCATCCACTGTATCTGGGGACCCCTTAGACCTCTGGGGTGGTGACTCTGCCCCCTCTGGGGTGGTGACTCTGCCCATGTTGCCCCCACAGGCTCCACCAAGGACCTGATTGAGACATGCTGTGCCAGCGGGCAGCAGTGGGCCATCGACAATGACGAATGCATGGAAATCCCCGAGACTGGTGCTGAGGGCGATGTCTGCAGGTAGGCAGTCCCCCTCGGTGGGCACAGCTGCCCCTTCTTCTCCAGATCCCTGCCTGCCTTGGACCCCAAGACCCCCAGGCCATCTGGCCAGGCTTTCCCCAGGCGTGGATAGCCGAACACTGGGCCCAAGAATAAACTAACCACAGCAAGGAACAGCCAGTCTAATGAGCGTAATCAAAGCAGCCTCCCACTGTGGAGCAGCGAGCACCGCTCACGGCAGCTGCCACTGTGCACGCCTCAGCCCCACACCTGTTTCCTTCCTTCAGCTCTGACCGGGAGGTCCTCAGTCCTCTTTTCCCACTTTACTACTCCAGGCTCCCGAAAGGCCGGCCTCTCTCCATCCACCTCTGCTGCCTGTGCTAAGTAGTCCTGCTGATTCTGGTGTTCTCAGCAAAGGAATAATTGATACCAGGGCCTCTCTCTGCCCAGTCTCAGAAGAGTTCCTGGTCCACCATTTACCCCTTCTTTTTTTTTTTCCAGGGATACCGTCTTTTCCAACCTACTCATTTTTCCAATCAAGGAAGATGAGGTTCAGAGAGGTCGTGCGATTCACCCAAAGCCACACAGCTAATTGGCACCTCACTAGGAATCAGACTTCACGTTTCCCAATGTCCAGCTCACTGCAAACCCCTTTAGAAACGATTTTAATTCTAGTCCCTTTTTGTCTCTCTTCTGACATCCTTCCAGTTTGAGGCTGCTTAAGTGTGCACCATGCAAACCCCTGGAGTTTTGAGCTTTAGCAGCCCCGTTGCATGCTTACATCCCTTTTACGATGGGATGTTCACCATGTTGTGGAAAAACAGTCCAATCACGGGATAGCCTTCGCTGGGAGTTGCTGTTCCTTGAGTGCTTCCTGTGTCCCTCTTCCTGCCCTCATGTCCTGCTGCTGCCCTCCATGCCACAGAGCTCCTTCTGTGTTGGGCTGCCTTGCAGCAACCAGGGTCCCTGGAGGCTTCGCTCCTCCAGGCTGGCCCACCAGGCCTTCCTGGGATGGGCCCTCTATATACTTCTTGGCCCCTTTTGGGGTAGGTGCTCTGAATACTGACCCCTCTCCCTCAGTGGCCAGAGACACACAGCAGCGAGTCCAGTGGGACTCATGCCTGGTCTTCTCCGTTAAGCCACAAAGCGCCCAGCACTGTCAGCTACTCCCTGTGCCACCTTGAGCAGGGGCTTCCCTTCCCTGAGCCTCGGTTTCCCCTCTGTGAAATGGGGACCATGTTCCCTCCTGGAGAGGGCCCCCGGGAGGGTGGGGTGAGGTGCCCGCACAGGGTGGGCCCACAGGTGGGGCTGAGGCACCCTGTCTCTTGCAGGACAGCTCAGAAGCACTGCTGCATCTCCTACCTGAAGGAGAAGAGCTGCATGGCCGGCGTCCTGGGGGCCAAGGAAGGCGAGGCCTGCGGCGCCGAGGACAGTGACACCTGTGGCGTCTCCCTGTACAAGGCAAGCCACGCCTGGGCCATCTGTGGCCTGGGGTGAGGGCGGGATGCTGCGCTGGGGCTGGAGGTCCTTGAGGACCAGTGGGGTTGGGCAGGGGCTCCTCACTGGGCGTGTGTGTGTGTAAGTTCATCTTTATAGCAAAACCATCACTTCTTATATTGATGAATGAATTCAGGAGACATACAGAGAGCACCGATGTGTGCCAGGCCTTGTTTTAAGCATTAGGGATGCAGCAGTGAGTGGACAGGTGAAAATCATTGCCCATGAATCATGGGGCTTTCTTTCTAGTCAGGGAGACCGACAAAGCTCAAGATGAATGCATTCATGTGTGGCGATAGAAGGGAATAAGTGCTAAGGTGGAAAAACTGAAGAGACGAGGGGGTATAAGCAGCGTCGGGTAGGGAGAGGTCGTAGCTCTAGATAATAGTGGTAGGGGATGGCTTCATTGAGAAGGGCACATTTGAGTAAAACCCTGGAGGAGGAAAGGGCTGGCTGAGCCACATAGACGTCTGTGAGAAGTGCTTTCCAGGCAGAGGGCACAGCAGTGCAAAGGTCCTGCTGTAGAAGCGTGCTTCGCATGTTTGAGGAGCAATGGGCAGACCTGTGTGGCCGGAGTGGAGCGGGTGAGCAAGGGGAGAGCGGTTGGAGGCTGGTGCTGGGGCTGAGTCTCTAGTTCCTCGTAAGGACTGTGGTTTTACCCTGTGAACTGGACGCCACGGAGAGTTAGGAGGGGCATGATCCGGGACCCCTCTTGCATTTGTGGGGACCAGTCATTGGGAGGGTTTCTCCCTCATGGGCAGTGGGATAAGGACAGGGTAAAGCCTCACCAGGCAGCAGTGGGGCAGGCAGAGGTAAGGGGAGGGTGCTCCAGGCAGAGGAAACAGTTTGAGGAAATGCCCAGAAGCAAGAGTGTGCAGAAATGGTGTGCAGCCCAGCAGGTCTGAGGGACGTCAGGGGACAGGCTGCAAGGAGGCCTTGGGTTCACACATGAAGGCTGGTAAATACTGTGCTGATTGGACTTCAAGTGGAGGCCCAGGGAGCCTTGGGAGGGGGTTAGAGAAAATTGATTTTGGCATCAGAGGAAGTACATGGATGACAGGGCCAGGGCTAGGTGTCAGCTTGACTGCTAGTTTTTGTTTTGTCTCTCATCTGCTGGAGGCTGCAGGCAGGCTGGCTGGAGCTAGTGTGACAGCTCCAACCGTCAAGGGGATGCAGGCTTCTGCTATCCTGTTGCTTCACAAAATTTAATTCGTTGCCTCATGGTTCAAGACGGCTGCTCAAGCTCCAGCCAGCAGGCAGGAGGAAGGACATTTCCTTGGCTAGAACTTAGTCCTGTGGCTAAACCTAGCTGCAAGGTAGGCTGGGAAATGTAGTCTTTATTATGGGGTGCTCCCGTGGCAAGCTAAAATTCGGGGAGAAAGGGGAGCAGATATTGGCTGTCTGCAGCAGAGGAGGAGGGCATCCTAAGACAGTGGAACAGTTTCAGGAAACATCACAGATGTGACTTTGCCCTGATCGGGCCTGAGGAAGGGAAGGGGTTGAAAAGGCATCGGTGTTTCAAGTCTGGGTGACTATGACAGAGACCTCTGGAAGGGGGCAGCATTGGAAAGAGGATGTTACCCGTCAGTTTTTGTCACAGTGGAGTCAGTTTTCTCTTTTAAAAACGGTGTTTGGGAAAGGACTGGTGACGGGCAAGTTTAGCATCCCATTCCTGTCTTTATATCTGACCCTTCACAATCCCCCTTTTCTGAGCCTCAGTTTCGCCATCTGTAAATTGGGGATTATAATATGGGGTTGTTTGGGAAGATCAGAGATAAAGCAGACTTACAATTTATCGTGTACCTGGTAGGTCCCTCAGTAACTGCAGGTGTCCAACTTTGGGAACTTTAGGTCTGGAGTACCAAATCGCTGTGGCTGGGTAACAAATCATCTCAAAACCCAGTGACTGCTAAGTGGCTGAGTGCATGCGGTAATGCGTCAGCTGGGTAGTTCTGTTGACCTGGGTCTCTTTCAGCTGATCTCGGATGAGTTCACTTACGTGTCTGCTGCCAGCTGATAGCTCTGTTGGGACAGGATGGTCTAGAACATCCTCGGCTGTGATGATTTGTCCCTGTTCTGTGTAGTCCATCCGCCTGCAGAGGGCTAGCCTGGGCTAGGTCACTTAGCGACTGGGCAGGGTTCCAAGACGGGGAGTAGAAGCATGCAAGGCCTTTTGAGGCATAGGCTCCAGCACTGGCACGCTGCCATTTATAATTCTTCCTGTTGACCAACCCAAGTCGTAAGGAATAGCTAAGAGGTTGGGCAATAGGCTTTCTTTGTTGATAAGAGGAGCAGCAATATCGTATTGCAAAAGCAGTGGACACCAGGAGGGATGAATGTTTGAGGCTATTATTGCAATTAATCTACCACAGTAGTTTAAATAAACTAAAATTTTCTCTTTGGAGATAGGGTGTCTGGAACAGGGGTGAATCTACATGATATTTTCAGGGATCTAGATTTCTTGCATTTTTCTGCTCAATCATCTTACGCTTATAGCATTTGTCATCAAATCCACTTCATGGTCCAAGATGGCTGCTGGAGCTCCAGCCATTTGATAGGTATTCCAAGAAGAAGGAAGGGGAGGAGAACAAAAAGGATGTACTTCCAAGTTGAGTAAGCTTTCAGTTAAAAAGCTCTTCTTTTAAAATTATTTCATGAAACTTGTATTAGCTGTACCCCGTGCCAGGCATGGCTGGGAGATAATGACCCTTATTTGCCTTCAAAGGACACATAGATGGCAGAACAGACAAGACTCCGAGCAAGTTCAGTCCTGTTTATGAGCCCCACCTCTCAGCCTAGGCCAGGGGACTCTGGGGACTCTCTGGGGAGAGCACGTGGGCTCTCAGGCTGAGAGAAGGGGACCCTGACGAGTCATGTGGCTGCCTCTCGGGCTGCCAGAAGGCCTTTGTGTCCCAGCCAGGGAGTGGCGAGTAGGCAGTGATGGTGTGTCTCTTCTCTCCAGCAATGCTGTGACTGCTGTGGCCTGGGACTCCGTGTGCGGGGCGAGGGCCACGTGTGCGAGTCCAACCCCAACCTGGGCTACCCCTGCAACCACGTCATGCTCTCCTGCTGTGAGGGTGAAGACCCCCTCATGGTGCCTGACATTCGCAAGCCCCCGGAACCCGCGGCCGCACCACGGAGAGGTGGGTTCTGCCCCGTCCTGTGCCAGGGGTGCGGGGCAGTTGAGTGAGGTTGGGGAGAGCTGTTGGAATTGCCTCCCAATGCCAGTGTCCTTTGGCCTTCTGTGGGGACCCTTGGTCTGCTGTCTTCTATGACTCGAGACACCAAGTGTTGCCCTGGGAGAAGTCCTGTGGCTTCTGGCTATGGACTCTGACCCGTTATTTCTGAGATGATGATCTGGGCATCGTTTCAAATTCAACTTTCTACTTACTAACCTGCTCGCCTAACCACCAACTATCCACCTCCCATCATCACCTTTCTGCTGTCCACTCACCCACCCACCCAGCTTTTTGTCTACGAACACATTTGTACACCTTCTTCTCTGAAACTCAGCCACTCACCGATACTCCCTTTTTATCCATTCATACCCCATCCTTTCATCCATCTATCCATTCATCCCCCACCCGCTCACTTATCTACCCATTCATTCATCCATCCATCCGTCTGTCTATCCCAGCTACCCCATCTCCATTCATCCACCCCTCCATCCATCTATTCCCCTTTCATTTATCTATCCTCCTTCCACCCATCCATCCATCCCCCATTCATGTATACATCCCCTCATCTCTCCATCTGTCCATCTCTCTATCCTTCCATCCACCCATCCATCACCTACCTGCCTACCCTTCACATACCCATCTGTTCATGTACCCACTTGCCAGCCCAGTGGCAAGTGTTGGCTGTTCAACTCTCCTTCACCTGTTCATTCCCTTTCCCTCCTTCCTGTCCTTCTGTAACACGTCCCTGTCACCTGTATCTTTCCAGCTTCCCCCGTACCCAATGTGGCTAGTACAGAAAATGCACTAATCGGTTTTCCCCTCTTGCCTGCTAAGCCCTTCAGGCCAGAACAGTCTTTTTGTCCTGTAGTCTCAGTGCCTGGCCCTGTGTTTGACCCACAGGAGTCCCTAACAAATGATTGAACCACTGAATGAGTGAACGAATGATGGGCTCATTTGTTGGTCACCCCTTTGCCACCTGTTGATCCTTTTGAGGGCTTCACTCTGTGCCTGTGCCTGGACCTCATCCCCAAGCAGATATGGGCTACCTGTGGGGGAGCTGAGAGCCCTAGGGGCCTCCAGGGGCCAGTGCAATACCCAGACCCTGCTCGGGCCATGTCCTGGAGCTTCCAGTTCTCAGTGTCTTGGCGTCTCCTCCCTCCTCTGCTCTCCTGGTGGTGGGGCTCCCTGCTGCAGCTGCCATGCCCAACCTGTTACCCAGCCAGGCCGTCTCTGCTCTCCTGGTGGTGGGGCTCCCTGCTGTAGCTGCCACGCCCAACCTGTTACCCAACCAGGCCGTCTCCTGGACCCGTCGCCCATAGCATTAGCCTTCTTCCTGCCAAGGGCTGGGGAGCGCTGTGGGGCCTGGTGAGCTTGTCCTAGTGAGTCAGTGGGCACTCAGGGTGCAGTAGGACTATGACATTCCTGGAGGCCCACCCTGCAGGTATCCACGGGCTCAGCTGTGGCTGCTAGGGAAGACAGATGCTCAGGAGGGTTCCAGAACCACCAGCCCAGCCTTTTCTCCAGCTCTGTGGGCCAAATAGGGCCCCTGTGGGCATGCCTGGTACTTCATGGATTGGGACCCCAGTTCTGAAATTAAACTCTTGGCCTCTTGGATTAGGTAGCCCTGCTCAGAATTCCACCTCCACCACTTATCCCAGGCTGAACCTTTGTTCTGAAGGTTATAACTGAACCTCAGTTACTGCATCTGTCAAATGGGAATTTACCCTTTACCTTATTATGAGTACATGGCGTGATGCTTATTAAGAATGTAGGATAGGGCCTGGCAAGGAAGGCTCTCAGAATTGTCACCATCCTTTTTGTTATTGTTAACTTTCGCCAGGCTGGGGGGTGGGGGTGGAGCAGAGGCCCAGAGAGGGGCAGGGCCTTGACCGAGTTCCATGGTGAGCCTTTGGCATGACCAGGACTGGACACTTGGGCTCTGACAACTCCCACCTCTGCCAATTAGCCCTGGCCGGGGTCAGTCCAAATCCCCATCAGTGCAGTGCAAGATGGGGAAATCTCTGCATGAGAATCAAATGGCCGAGGGGCTTCTTGGAGGGACTTCTTAAAGAAAAGCTCACACCTTGTGGTGCATGAGGTTTCCGGATGTTGTGATGGGCCCAATAGTTACCTGGCTGGCCTGGTAGGGCGGGGTGGGGACCAGCGGATGCAGGGTGGGCCAGGCCAGGCCAGGGCAAATGAACCAAGGCAGAGGGACTGGCCAGCCCCCTGACCAGGCCAGTACGGGCACGGAGATGCAGGGCAGTTCAGGGAAATCCCACTTGCTAGGGGTTGGCTCTAAGCAAACTAGGCTAGTACTGGTGGAAAGGCCACAATTATTACCCAGAAGAGTCTGATTGAGTGTGAAGTTTGGGAGAAAGTCCAGCTTCAGAGCTCAGGTGGTGATGTGGCAGGGTCCAGAGCCAGAGATTCACATCCCTTTCCTCCTGGAAGACCAGGAGGAGATCTGGGTGTCGGGGGAAGCAGCAGCAGAGTCAGACTGACCTGAGTTCGAGTCCGGCTCCAATGGCCTTGACCACGACACTTTGTTCCATTGGGCCTCAGTGTCCCACTGTGCCACCTGGATCATGATGAGGGACTTGCTGATGAGGGTGAAGTAGGCCTGAGTCTCTGGAGTGGTCCGAGAAGCCCGGGGTCCAGGGCTGTTGGCTGTAGTGCTAGGACTCTGCAAGGACTGGACTTCCGGCCGTTGTGGACACCTGTTCCCCCCCCTGCAGGTGCCATACAGGTCCCGTGGGTCTGGAGTGTAACATCGACACCCTTGATAGGAAACACGTTCCTCAGCTGTAGCCTCATGCAGCTGCTCCATCAGTGGGCCCACCTGCCCTGGGGATGGTGGGAAGGGCTGAGCCCCCTGGGGCTGATGCAGAGCCATGAGGGTGCTGCAGCGGGCCCACCCCTGAAGTCCGCACTGCAGGCCCTGCCCACCATTATTATAGGACAAATTTCCCAATGTGGGCTTGGCCCTGGGGGCCTTCCCGACCTCTCCTGCCTCTCACAGCAGCCCTGGGAGATGGGATTCACCGTGGCTCAGAGAGAGCTGATGCTGCTCGAGGTGATGCGGCCAGGGATGTCTGAGGCAGGTTCAAATCCCAGCCTGGTGGAATCCAGGCTTGGGCCCCTTTTGGTTGCAAGGGGAGGTCCTCTCCCATTTGTCACCCAAGTTAGGGGTCTGAATCCTATTCAGCACTTCAGCTGAATTGTGAACCTGACCCTGTGAAATTGCAGGGAACTCAAGATGCTGACGACCGTGGCTCTGCTGGGTTGGCTCTTATTGCTGGAGGTTTATTCATTTGTTCACTTGCTTGCTCGTTCATTCATTCATTCATTCATTCACTCATTCAAACTAACCCTATCTGTGCTGTCTCTGTGCTGGGCACACAGAGGGTTCCGATGAGGACTGGCACTGATCTCCTGGTGGCCCGTGGTCTCGGCCACCTGCTCTGACCAACCAGTCCCCAGGTCATGAGAGCTGACCCCTGCTCCAGTTTCAGAGGCGGAGCTGGCAGGCCGGGAGGCCCTGTCGCTGGGCACGGAGACCGAGCTGCCCAACAGCTTGCCGGGTGATGACCAGGACGAGTGCCTGCTCCTCCCTGGGGAGCTGTGCCAGCACTTGTGCATTAACACCGTGGGCTCCTACCGCTGTTCCTGCTTCCCTGGCTTCTTACTGCAGGATGATGGCCGCACCTGCCGCCCAGGTGAGGGCCCACCTGCACACCTGGATGGTGGGGCGGGGGTGGGGGCCAGGCTGAGAGCTAATCTTGCTGTGGGGCCTGGAAAGGCAGGAGGGACTATAGGGGTACTTCACCTCCCACCTCCCTGGGGCTAGACACCCCAGCTTTGAAGATTTGGGGAGGTGAGCAGACAGCAACCTTCTTCCTGAAAATCCACCTGCATCCACAAGTTGCAGGGCCCTGGCCCCCTGGCCTGGATTCGATCTCAGGCACAGGGTGCAGGCTTGAAGAGGCTCTCGGAGCCAAACCGATCTTTGGGCCCGTGGTGGCCAGGCCCAAATCGGCAGCCGAGTGGTCTGCCCCAAATCCTGGCCTGGGAGAACTTCCTCTCTGCCAACTGTCCAGGGATAGATTCTTTTTAAGTCTGGAAACTCTTTCTCCTCCTTTCTCTCTTCTTCCTTGCCTCCTTCCTTCTGGAGTTGTGGAAGCTTCCATCCCCTGCTCTGCCTCGAAAGCTGGGAGATCTGGTCTGAGATACATCTGTCCTCTGAACCTCAGCTTCTCAGCTTCTCCTCCTTTAAAAAGGGCTCTTAGGGTGGGCCACAGTGGTTCAGCAGGCAGAGTTCTTGCCTGCCGTGCTGGGGACCTGGGGAGTTTGGTTCCTGGTGCCTGCCCATGCCAAAAAAAAAAAAGGCTCTTAAGCTCCCTGTGCAGTGGGGCAGGATTGAACGAGGTGTGCTCTCTGCCAAGCACCTGCATTTGCCCAGGGTGTGTTCCACGCACGTTAGTGCCGAGGGCTGGCTGAAATGGTGAGACCTTCCCTTCTCCGCTTTCCTGCCAGCTCTGCCCATCACAGACCAGGACCGCTCCCAGCCAGAGATGGAGGCAGATCCTGCACTGAAGTCGGAATCTCCCCAAGTGGCTCCCAACACGATCCTACTGCCAGCACCACAGCCCAATACCTGCAAAGGTAAGCAGAGGGGCAGGGGCTCCCGGAGAGGGCCCTGGGGCCTAGGGGTGGGTCTCGATCACCCGCAGGTGGTGAGGTCTCAGGTAAGAGAGTACAAGGTGCCTGCTTTGCAGAGGGGGGTGCCTCTGGGATTGATTGGACTGAGGATGGGTGAAGAGTGAGTGCATAGTTGGAGAGGTGCAGTTAAGTGGCAGACTGAGGCGTAGGTTTTGGGCAGTAGACCTATTCGTTCATTCATTCTTTCTTTCTTTGTCCTAATATCCTTCCTTCCTGCATGGTTGGTTAACTGCTTTTCATCTCAATTACCTGCAAACTGAGATGATGAAGTCCTTGATGGTGGAACTGTTCTGGAGACTTGGTGTGCAGGAATGCATAGAAATTTCTGTGTTTTGGTTCTCCCCTTATTCCCTCCCTGCCACCCAATTTCTTTTCCCTTTTCTCTCCCGCTTTCTTTCTCTTCCTCCTCCTGCACTATCTCCCTTCCTTCTCCTTCTCATTGTCATTATTCTGCTGGGGAGAGTGATTTGGCAGGAGACCCAGGATATCTGCCCAGATGCCCTGGCTAGCTTTAGGGCTGATGGAGTGTGGTCAGACTGAGGCTCTCATAGCATTTTGTTACAAGAACCGGGAGTGGGGTTCCTTGCTTCCGCCTCTCTGGGCCTCTGTTTCCTACTCCTGTCCCCAGGGGTGACGCCGTGGCCGGGCCGGTGAGCCAGAGAAGGGGCCGGGCCCCAGCCAGGTGGTCTCTGATTTCCATGCTGCTTCCTCCCAGACAATGGACCGTGCAAGCAGGTGTGCAGCATCATCGGGGACAAGACCATGTGCTCCTGCTTCCCCGGCTATGCCATCATGGCAGATGGTGTGTCCTGTGAAGGTGAGTGCCCAGGGGCCACCCTTGTGCCTGTCCAAACTGTGTTGGCCTAGGGATTTGGGTCCGGCCAGAACAAGGACAGGATGACCCAAACGGGCCGGGGGAGGGGTGGAGAACCAAGGTCTAACACTCACTGTATTGGTTAGGGAACAGGTTTGGCTGCTGTGACAAAGATCCCCAAATCCTCTGGCTTAAACAGGATGGACGCTATTTCCTCACACATTCCCCTTGCAGGGATGGATGGGTGGTCAGGGTGGGACATGGCAGCCCTGCTCCAAAGAGTTGTCCAGGGGCCCAAGTCCCTTCCATCTTGTTGCTCTGCCATTTCCTAGAGCAGAGCCTCTCAAACTTGAGCAGGCATCAGAGTCACCTGGCGACCTGGTTAGAAGCCAAATCCCTGGACCCAGAGGTTCTGACTCAGTGGGTCTGGGTTAGGGCCTGAGAACCTGGATTCAGGTCTGCAGACCACCCTGTGCCAGCCCTGCCCTTGAGCATTGCCCTCATCCATGCGTTGGAAGTGGGTTTGCAGCCACCAGGCCCATGTTCCAGTGTGGATGGAGGAAGAGGAGGAGGGAAGCACCTGCCCCATTGTTTTAAGGGGAAAGACTCAGAAGCAGCAGTTACCACTTCCACTTTTGACAGTTGGGAGTGCGAAGGCAATTGGGGAAACCGAGTCCCCACCTGGATGGCGTGTGCTCAGCTCTGTTATGAGAAAAGGGGAGAGTGGATATTGGGGACGCTTAGCTGCCTCCGTCATTCACAGAGGGCCCAGAGAGGGTCCGCAATGCACACCCCTTTTACCCTGGAGACTCCACCTGGGAGCCGGGGACATAGGTCTGCAACTTTTCTGGGACTTGCCCCTCCTGTCAGTGGGGGCTGGGACCTGCAGCTGCAGAAGGGAGCCATTGATCTGACGCCTCCAGGACCAACTTAAGAGGTCTTGAGACTCCATGTCCTCGTCTCTGGAGGCAGGACAGGCTGAGAGCAGGCAGAGTCTGGGCAAGACTTCCCAGTTCAAGTTTAGGGCACGTGGCCCTGGTGGGTGTCCAGGGGAACTGGGGCATGTCTGTCTGGGGAGAGGACCCGCATTCCTGCCAGCAGTTGAAACCTCACATCCAGCCCCTCGACGGAGCCTGAGGTTCCGATGGGGATGAAAAGCACCCCTAAAGTGACCAGAGAAGCTGGGATACTTTTCCAGGGGTCACACAGCATGGTGGGGACCTGGCAGGCCTCTGTCTCAGATGGCTTGGGATGATCTCTGGCCAGGCAGTGGACCTCGGGGCAGGGACCAGCCCTTGTAAGGCCCCTGGAGCTGAGCTTGGTGCAGCTCTGCTTTCTGTGCCTATGTGGTCCTGCTAGCACCCATGGGTCCCCGGGCCTCCACGTCCTTACCTGCAGAGATCCTTGCAAAGAAAACACTGGGGCAACCAGACCAGAGTTTGCAAACCTGCATTCTGAGGGCTCAACCTGGTCTGAAGAAGGGGTCCTGTTTGGCTCGACCATGTTTAAAAAGCTGCCAGCCTCAAAGAGCTTGAGAAACTTTTGACAGTTCCAGATTATAGGGTTTCTCTTGAAACTTCGCCAAGTGTGCATCTTTGGTCCTCCTTTTGACACGGCACAGCTCCAGAGTTCCCCATCCCAACAGCCTTTTTTCTTATTTATGCTGTCAGCCTGGCCCCCCACGCCCTTGAGTATGTAAACCCTGCTATTGTGTGGTCCCTTGGCTGCCAGTGGGGGTGGGGGCGTGTCCAGAGACTCCTGTGTGATGTTGGACAGGTCACCTACCCTCTCTGAGTCCCTCTTTACCATCTCTCCAGTAGGAGCAGTGGGTTTAAGGAGTCCTGACATTCTGTGGCTCTGCAAACTGTGACTTGCGTCTGAGGTCCAGCGTCAGCACTGATGGGCTAGGAGGCCCTGGGCAGGTCCCTGCCCCTCTCTGGGCCTCAGTTTCCCCATCTGTCACCAGAGGCTCCAAGGCAGGCCCTATCCCTCTAACAGCCCTTCTGTTTTTCCTCCCCGTGGCTGACCCTAGACCGAGACGAGTGCCTGCTGGGTGTTCACGATTGTAACCGACGGCAGTTCTGTGTGAACACCCTGGGATCCTTCTACTGTGTCAACCACACAGTGCTCTGTGCCGAGGGCTTTATCCTCAATGTGCACAGGAAATGCGTGGGTAAGCGAGAGCCCCTGCCTGCTCGCCCACCGTCACGGCTCTCTGTTCTGCGCCACGCCACGCCGCCCCACGCCACATGGCAGCCACATGCTAAAGGGCCTGGCCCTTTGCATGTGAGCTCAGCACAGCTGGCACCCTCCCTACGCTCCCTGTCGTGCCCTCCGTGTCGTGGTGTCCTGTCCCGCTTGTTCACCCTGAGGGTCAGATGATTCTAACAGGATGAGTGACCTGGCTGCATCATTGACCCTGTCTGGGCTGCAGGAGAATGGGGAGGTCAGACACTAAGTTCAGCAGCAGGATAGTCTGCATGGGGCCTGGCATCAGAGAGGCCTGGGTTCAGAGTGGGCCTCTGCCCCTTGGTAGCTCGGTGGTCCTGGGAAAATTACTTCCCTTCTCATTGCTTCAGGTTGCTCATCTTTCACAAGGGGGTGGTCCTGAGGCTTATGGGATGAGGGTACAGGGGAGCTTAACATCTGAGGCCATAACAAGCCTGGCTCAGATTATTGTTAGGTATAGCCAGTGTCCAGTGATGAATGGATGGACCCTGGGGTCCGGTGGACCTAAGGTTTGAACCCCAGCTTGATGCTAATTTGCTTTGGACAGTCGAGCTGCCCTCTCTGAGCCGCAGTTCTTCACCTCTTAACCTGGGGACCTGCCAATCCAGGGTGCTGGGAGATCTGGGGAAGTTCTTATACCCAGTTCCTGGTCTGGGCATGGCCTGGGGTCAGGTCTCAGTAACAGCTTGTCCTTCCTGTCTCTTTACGTCCATGTGGGCCAGAGAGCTGGGGTTTCAGGAGAGCTCTGGGGGCAGCAAGGAGGGTGGGTGGCCCTGATGCTCTCACATGGCCGGCAGATCTGATGGTTACCAAGAAAACATAGACCCCTGTCCTCCTGGAGTTCATGGTCCCGAACAGAAAGATGGACCCCAAATAGTGGGGACTCGGGCACACACATTTTGGAGAAGGTGGCATTTGCCCCCTCTCTGAACCTGGGTACAGTGGGAGGCCAATCAGTAGAAGGAGCAGCTCGAGGAAAAGTAGGAAGCAATGGTGCGGCATGTTTGGGGCACGTGGACCGGAGCTCGTTTGTCTCCTCTGTGCTTGTGGATCGCGTACAGCCTGAATATGTCCCCCTTTGTCACCCTCGGCGCTGGCAGACGGGCCCCAGGAGCTGCCACCGCGGACATGTTTGCCCTGCGTCGGTACAACATGCCTCCCTCCTGATCTGCTTGCCCGTGGGGCAGGATGGCTGCTGTCTGTCCAGAATTGCATCTGTGCACGCGTGTGTGCGTGCGTGCGTGCTTGGTTCTGGGAAGGCTGACCCTGCCAGCGCCCGCACCCCAGGACACCCATCCCTCTCGCCGGCTCCCAGGTGTACAGGCTTCCCCGGCAAGTCCCGAGAGCTCTCCTGCAGTGTGGGGGGGAGAAGACATTGTGTCAGAAGAACCCTCCACCCTCATGCCAGCCAGCTGGGAAAATAGGTTCTGGGATGAAACGAATATGTGGGTACATTCCATTCAGCAAAATTTATTAGCTCCCACTCCCACTCTTTCATTGCTTTCCTTCCGCATTATATCCTGCACATACTTATCAGTACCTTCTCATCGATTTTCTGTTCCACTCCCACTTCTATGATCATTTTATCGTCCAACAGCACACACTAATCCTTATTTCCATCATGTGTTCACCCACAAACATCTCGGTGTCTTTGGCTCATTTGTTCACTGGGTTTTTTTTTTTTTTTCTTTCTTCACTCAAGCTCATGAAGAATGCCTGGGTTCAAATCCTGGCTCTACCGTTTTCCAATTGTAAGACTTTAAGCAGGTTGGTTAAGTTCTCAAGCCTCAGTTTCCTCATCTGTGAGATGGGCTAACAGTAGCTCCTACCCCAAGGGGTCATTGTGGGAATCAAATGAGTTAATCCATGTAAAACTAGTGGTTCTTTTTTTTGCTAGTGTTTGATATCATTGTGATAATTCAGCAAATGTGTTATGCCAAGGGCAGAGGTAGTGAGCTCCCTGTCACTGGAGGTATGCAAGCCAAAGTGGGACAGTCAGGGTGGGGCCGAATCCAGAGGTCCTCTAACGGACATGCGACATTTGCTGGGGACACCCCCATTTGCCTTGTGTGCCTTGCGCTTTGAAGGCAGTGTTTGACCCCTGGCAAAAGTGCTCCAGGTGGGCTGGCCTGTGAGAAGATATGGGGGGTGCAGTCCCGAGCTCTGGGGCCCATCCCTGCAGCAGCACGTGGGCAGCTGGGAAAGGGTGCAGCCTCTGGGCTGGGTGCTCTGGGTTCCATTCTTGCTGCTGCCCTATGTTGACTGTGTGACTTTGGTCCCTTCACATCCCCTGGGGGCTTCCTTATTTCCTCACCTATGAGAGGGCCAGCCATCCCTGCACCATGGGATGGTGCAAAGGCCCAGTTCCTATAAACTGCCCATTCCATAGTGAGTCTCAACTAATGGTAGCTGTGATTACTTGTTGTCAGCCTTCTTCCTAGGCTGTGACATTCCTGGGATTCTGGGAACATGTCTCCCTGGACGAATTGAGCCTATAAGTCAGAAGTCTTTATCTTGGCCAGCCAAGCCTTCCTTGGAAACCACGGGGCTCAAACTTTCCCTTTACCTGCTCCCCTATCTCCACCCAACCGGGGTCTGCCCAGCATGTACACCAGCATTTCACTCACTGGTGGGTTGGAAAGGGCCTTTCCCCACGGCCCTGCCCTTTGCCTTCCATCCGGTTCCCTGGTCATCCTTGTAGACTCAGCTAAACATCACACCCCTGAGCAGTGACTCTGACAGTCCGGGGGGAACCCAGAGCATGTGAGTCTCTGTCCTAAGCCCGCAGAGACTGCAGCATTTTCCTACAGCCTCCCTGCCCTGTCTCGTTTGTCCTCCTTGGTCCCTGCCATTAGACTGGCAGCTCCTCGAGGGCGGGGCCTGCATATGCCAAATGAATGAGTGAATGAGCAGGCACCTCCCCTGCAGGGCACAGCTCTGTGGACGCATCCCTCCCAGGGCACATTTTGAGTTTGCAAACTCTGGTTCTCTTTCTTCTTCTCTGATGCCCCTTGTCTTGCTCCTTGGCTGGCTTCTTCTCTATCCTAACGTGTCCCTGGAGTGTCCTGGGCATAGGTCTTTGGCTTCTCTCCTGGGTGCCCTCTCTCCCAGGTGATCTCAGCCAGGCCCGGCTTTTAATTGTGTCTGCATGCCACCTGACCCGGATGACTGTCCATCCAGCCCCTTCTGTGGACTCAGAGACGGATATCTCCAGCCATCTCTGCACAGCTCCACCTGGGCCCCTTTGGGGCTCGGACTCAACGTGGCCACAGTGGGCTCCAGCTCCTCCCCTGCCTTCCCTCTTTCTCTCACATCCTCCTCTCTTCCATCTCAACCCTAACCCTGGCCGGTTCCAACTTCAGATATTTCCAGAATCCGACCACCTCTCTGAGGCCCACCTCCTCTCTGGACAGGTGTCCGAGCCTGGATTACCCTGACAGCCCCCCTTGCAGGCCTCCCCGCCTCCACCCTCACCCCTTCGATTGGCCCCACGTACAGTCAAGAATCCTGTTACAAACAAGACCACCCCCCTCCTCTGCTGTGACTCCCACCTCCCTCGGGGTAAAACTCAGCCCTCAGCTTGGCCACGGATTTCTCACCCACCCTGCCCTGCCTCGTCAGGCCTCACCTCCTAACACCTTCTCTGCTTCTCTCCCCGGCCCCAACCACCCCCGCCTCCTTGCTGCAACATGAGTGGGCTGGCAGGCTTCCTCCTGGGGTCCCCTGCATCCGTGATCCCCTTGCCTCATATCCGTGTGGCCTGCTCTCACCTCTTTTAAACCCTGACTCAAGTGGCAGCTTCTCTAAGCCTTCCCTGAACACCCTACTTAAAATGGGATTCCCCACCCCTGCACCTCCGCCTCCTCCTTTCCTTTCCCCTTCCCTCCAGAGGACTCACAGCCACCTTCCATATTTTCCACGTGCTTTATCTGTTTATTGCGTCTCCTCTCCTTGAACGTCAGCTCAACAAAAGCAGGAGTCTCGTCTTGTTCACGGTCATCTCAGTAACCACAGCTGGCCCATAGTAGCTGCTCAATAAATATTTGTTGAATGAATGGAGGGACAGGTAGATAAGCTCTCGGTGGATGGTGGGTGCCTTGAGGGCAGGGCCCGGCTGTCCCTGCCTCCTGGTGGCCCAAGGGGCCCCTCCTGCCCTCGGAGCTTCCTGGCACATGTCACCCCACCCTGGTGGCCTCCCTTCTTCCCGCAGACATCAACGAGTGTGTGACCGACCTGCACACCTGCAGCCGGGGCGAGCACTGTGTGAACACGTTGGGCTCCTTTCAGTGCTACAAGGCTGTCACCTGTGATCTAGGCTACACCCTCACGGACGGGGAGTGCAAAGGTAAGGAGGGTTCAGCTGGAGTCCCGCCCCTCCCCCGATGCCCCCGTACCCCATCCCGCCCCCCCCACCCTACCCCCCTGCCTGCTGAGGGCCTTCTCCTTTCCCGCAGAGGGTGGAACCAGAGTCTGGACAGGGGAAGACCAGAGTCTGGTCCTAACTTTGCTACTGCCTGCTGGGCGTCTGGGGTGTCGGTTAGTCCCCTCGCCGTGCCTCAGTTTACCTGTTTGTACACTGGGGCCAACCCCCACAAAAGGAGGACTTCCGTCCCTTTCCCTGGAAAGTTTTCACTTTCTAACAAATACTTCTTGAGCTGCTTCTGTGTCCTGGCAGGATTCTGGGTGACGGGTACGGTGGCGGGAGGGGAGGCAGGGCACGGCGTGGTGAGCTTACGGTGCTTACATCGGGGGGCGGGGGTGGGGGCTGGCAGAGCCTCAGAAGCTGATGCAGCTGGGCGTGATGAG
>PVIY010009968.1:0-32458 GCA_004026745.1 Myrmecophaga tridactyla | reverse complement strand
GGTTGGAACAGAATGTCCCCGGGAGCTTGGAGGAGAGGACAGAGAGTTGGCAGGTTCAATTATGGAAGCAGTTTGGATTCTTTTCCACCGTCACGGGAAGTAGTTTTTTTTCAAAGCTAAAAGAATCCATCAGAAGGACACCCAAGAGGTGAGCTTATAGGAGTGCTTCGTGGTCCAGAGCCCTGGGATGGGCCGGTCAGGGAGTGGCCTGGAGGTGGCCCAGGGGTGGTTGGAGGAGTGAGCTAGGAGGCGTGAGTCCTGCACACGCAGCTGCACGCACGCACGGCAGATCCAGGGTCACCACCCACATGTGCACTGCAGACCCAGGGTCACCTCCCTCATGTGTGCACACGCCCACAAGCACCCTCACACGTGCACACGCATTGCAGACCTACAGCCGTCCCACTCTCATATCACCTTCCTTGACACCTGCGAGGGGTGCCCCCTTGTCATGGCCCCAAATGATTATAGCAGCTGCTATAACCGTGGGTGCCTGGCACGAGCTGGATATTTTGGTCTTGCCTCAGAGACACCCCCAGCGCCCCACAGCAGGGGCACGAGTCAGAAACTGACCCCCGATCTTGCAGCTCCGTGCCTGGCTGCTCTCATGGCCACCTCCCAGGATCCCTGACAACTGACTTTGGGGATTTGAGCACTCGTTCCCATTTCTCCTGCCCCTGGGCAGCATGGAGCTCAGTTAAGGGCCTGGGCTCTGGAGCCAGACTGCCTGAGTTCGAGTCCCAGCCCGACGCTCCCTAGCTGGGTGACCATGCCCGTGCCTCAGTTTCCCCCTTTGTAAAACGAGGCCAGGCATAGCACCCATGCCCCAGCGTTGTTGTGAGGACTAAATAAATACACCTGAGGCTCAGAAAGGTGCCTGGAGCCAGGGCAAGACTCAGTAAACGTGGCCACTGTCCTTGCCTCGGGGGGGATGTTGCGGTGCTAAAGGAACTTGAGGGCCGTCGAGGGCCATAGGTCTGAGGTTAGGGATATGAGAGCAGGGTAGCCAGGGCGTGAGGGGCAGAGGGTCCTCGGACCCCGGCACGCCCACCCAGCCCTGACGCCCGGCCTCTGTGCAGATGTGGACGAGTGCACGCTGGGCACGCACACCTGCCAGGCGGGCTTCACCTGCCAGAACACCAAGGGCTCCTTCTACTGCCAGGCCCGGCAGCGCTGCATGGAGGGCTTCCTGCAGGACCCCCAGGGCAACTGTGTGGGTGAGTGGGGGCCACCCGGCCCTGGCGGGGTCGGGGGTGTGGTGTCTTTGGAGGGGCTGGTGGGGTGCTTTGCAGATCAGGTAGGCCTAGCGTGCCGCTGCTTCCTTCTCCCATCCTCACCTGCAGATGGGCCTGTCCGTGGTCCAGCAGCCTGGAGGCACTTACAAACAGTAGCTGCTGGTCTTACCGTGAGCTGTCTAACCTTGGCTGCATTGCTCCTCTGGGGGCCTCAGTTTACCAATCTGCTGGTGTCTTTGTTTGCCAAGGTGGCTGCTGCGAATCGGTTGCCTTAAGCAACTTCAGAGACTAGAAGTCCAATAGCAGGGGCTCGTCAGGCCATGCTTTCTCCCAGAGTCTGTAGCATTCCGGTCCTGGCTTGCTGCCTGTTTTAGTTTGCTAACGCTGACAAAATGCAATATACCAGAAATGGGCTGGTGTTTAAAATGGAAATTTATTAACTTACAAGCTTACAGTTCTGAGGCCGTGAAAATGTCCAAATCAAGGCATCAACAGATGATGCTTTCTCCCCAAAGACTGGCTCCCTGGCAGTCCTCAGCTCCTCTGTCACATGCAGGGCACATGGCAATGTATGCTGGTCTCTCCCTGCCCTCCTCTCCCAGGTTTCGTTGCTTCCAGCTTCAGCTGCTTCTCTCTCAGCTTCTCTCTGTGTTTCTGTTTTTTAGCTTCTCTGGGGCTTTTTACTGTGTCTTCTCTCCGTCATTTATCCGCTTATAAAGGACCCCAGTAAGAGGATTAAGGTCCACCCTGAATGAAGCGGGTCACATCTCAGCTTTGTTAAGATCCTACCCACCAAAAAGAGATTACTTCTAACAGGTTCACACCCAGAGGAGTGGATTAGATTTATGAGCATGATGTTTTTGGGGCTTCTTGGCTTGTATCTCTGCTTCCATCTCATGGCTGCCTCATTCTCTGGCTTCTTCTGACTTCTAGCTCCTGTTGAGCCCAATTTCCTTTGCTTATAAAGACTTCATCATATTGGAGTAAGGCCTGCCCTAAATCACTTTGGCCTCATCTTACCTGATAACATCTTTAAGATTTGCAGATGGACTCACACCCACGGGAACACGGATTAACACTTCAGCGTGTCTTTATTGGGGACACGATTAATTTCCCAACAGTGCAGTTGGATTCCATAAGTGTATATTAGGTATTGCTTAACTCAACCAACAGTAAGAACAATATTTTATAGCGTGAGCTCACACAATAGAAACTTTATTTTCTATAATGACCTGATGCTCACATATGTACGTGTATACCTGGGCACACATGCACACCCACTCCTACCTGGAACCCAGATTTCACAAAATGCTGCCCACCTTTACTCTTACTGTGTGTGATTACACCAAAATGATCTGCTTTCAAAGGATGCTGGTCTAGAACTTCTAGGTTGATTGAACGCTCCACGGCTGGGCTGAGACTTGCAGTTTAATGAGATGCCGGCCTAGCTGTGGTCCCCAAATGGGTCTGAGGTCCCAGGCTCTCCTCGCCCCCCTTCGGCTCCTTCCCTAATGCTGTGGGCCTGAAGCCTTCCCAGATTGCTGCCCACCCAGGGGCAGGGACCACCGCCCCTCCCAAGCCAGGGTCAGAGCAAGGTGGGTAGGGGTCTCCCCAACTTCAGCCAGCTCCTCAGTGCTTCGTTCATAAGCAACACCTCCTGTGTCCCTACTGTGTCCCAGGGTTCTAGGTACTGGGAAGCCACAGGCATTTCACAAGACGTGTTGGAGGGGGAAAGATTGAATATCCAAATGCAAAAATCAGAAAAGAAGCAGGACTCACAGGTGCTTTGATAAATAACAAAACTTAAAAAGAGGAGGGGCCTTTGCTAGGATGGTCCTGGGAAGGCCTGTCTGAAGAGGTGATGTTTGGGCAGGGACACAAGGAAGTGAGAGAGCCAGTCAGTGATCTAGGGAAGAGGAATGGCATGTGCAAAGGCCCTGTGGTAGGACTGTGCCTGGGCATCGTGGGATGGTCTTTGAGGGGATAATGGTAGGATGAGGCCACATAGATCCACAGGGGCCCTGTGGGCTGTGGGAAAGCATTTGGATTTAATGCTGGATAGGGTGGGTAGCGATGGGAGATTCCAGAGGAGGGCAGTGACTTGCTCTAATTATCGTAGAGCCCAGCCTCTATTTCCCCTCTGCCTCTGACTTCTCCATCAGGGGTGGATGTAAAGAGGCTGTAGGAAGTAGTTTGGCAGGCAAGCACTTGGGGTTCTGGGAAGCTGAGCCGCTCAGGTACTGGGGAGACAGGTGTGGGACAGTCTGGCCCAGCAGCCTTGACCGGGGTCTGCCCTGGGTCTCCGGACTGGCCGCCTCTCTACGCAGTCCTGGGCCCAGGTGCTGCACCATGATCTCCATGACCCAGCCCCACCTCCACAGATATCAACGAGTGCACGTCCCTGCCCGAGCCCTGCAAACCGGGTTTCAGCTGCATCAACACGGTGGGCTCTTACACATGCCAGAGGAACCCTCTTGTCTGCGGCCGAGGCTACCACGCCAGTGAGGACGGGACCAAGTGTGTGGGTAAGGCCTCCTGTCCCACCTGTGCTGGCCTCAGGCCTGCCTGTGCCCCTATGCCCAGGGGGGTCAGGGGGAAGCCTGGGTGGAAGGAGAGCCCTCGGCTTCAGTGGAGCCCTGCTCTACTTCCCACTGGCAGACGTCAACGAGTGTGAGACGGGCGTGCACCGCTGTGGCGAGGCCCAGATATGCCACAACCTCCCTGGCTCCTACCGCTGTGACTGCAAAGCTGGTTTTCAGCGTGATGCCTTTGGCCGGGCCTGCATCGGTACATTGTGGGGCGGGCTGCTGGGGGACCCTCATAGCCCCTGGACCAGGCCAGGCCTTCCCCTCTATTCCCCCTCTGCCTCCCTACCCCTAGCCCCGGTGACTGCCAGCATCCCCCACTGCCTGAGCGGGGCCCTGCCTTCTTTCTTGTCTGGCTGCCACTGTTCCCTGCTTCTCTCAGTCACTGTCCCTGTTGTCCTCTTTTCTTGCTTCTCACTGCCTCTGTCTGTCTTTCCCACTGTTTCTGCCTCTAGCTGCCCCTTGTCCACTTGGACCCTCTGTTTCTTTTCCTCTGTCATCCTCTTTTCTTGACCTTTGCTGTCTGTCCTTCTGTCCCTCTGTCTCTGCCTGAATTTCTCTTTCCTACCTCCAACACTCTGGTTCTCTCTGTCACCCACTTTTCTTGCCTCTTACTCTCTGTCCCTTTCCCTTTCCCTGGCCCAATAACTGTCTTTCTGTTTCTCTAATTCTCTCTCCCGCTCTGTCTCTACCTTTCCCTGTCTTTCCTTCTGGGTACCTCTCCCCCATCCAGCCCCCTTTGTAGCCTGTGGTGCCTGGGGGGTGGCAGGAGCTGGTTCAGGGCCCCTCCACCCACCCATGCTTGCCACCCACCCACAGATGTGAATGAGTGCTGGAGCGCCCCGGGCCGCCTGTGCCAGCACACATGCGAGAACACGCTGGGTTCCTACCGCTGCTCCTGCGCCTCGGGATTCCGGCTGGCTGCCGATGGCAAGCGCTGTGAAGGTGCCTCTCTGACCCAACCTCTGATCCCCAACCTCTGACCCCATCCCAGCCTGGCTGCCCCCTGTGGCAGATGGCAGTGTGGTGCACCCTCCCCACAGGAAGCCTGGCACCCTCCCCAGATGCTCACCAGCGCCCACCCCTGTCATACCTGCCCCCTGCCCCACTCCTGCCCCCACCACCTGCACAGTGTCAGTCTCTCCTCCTCTCCCTGTCCAAACCCTCCCTGGTCTAAGCAGATACGGCTGTCTCTTCCCTTGAGTTTCCTTCCAAGTGCTAAGGGCACTAGCTGCCTCATCAGACTGGAGGGGATGGTCTCTGTGTCACCTGCACCCCCAAACAGAAGCTTCTTGCAGTCAAGGACTGCCACGGCCAAGCCCTCTGCCCCTCAGGGTGGGGTTCATGTTCCATGCCGCAGGTTATGGTGCCCTGAGGTTCAGTGAAGGGCCCGTGGCAAACTGGAGAGCCTGGCGGCCAACCCCCACGGATGGCATTGCAGGCCCAGGTTGGCTCCATCTCCCTGGTTCTCTGGGGAAGCCAGAAATCTAAATATTTTTGTAAAATCTCCTGGTCTCTGCTTTGCTGATGGATTAAGATGCGTGTTAAACCAGGCATGCTGATGGATTAAGATGCGTGTTAAACCGGGCATGTCCACAGGCTGGACCTGGCTGCCGGGCTAGTACTTGGAGGTCTCTGTTCCCTTCTGTATGGGATGCACCCGTGGCCGATGGAGCGGGCATATAAGAGGGCCTGTCACGCTGTTCCCACATACATTCCCTGCATGGTCAGGCCAGGTCCAGCAGGAACTGGTGTGGAGGGGGACGAGTTGGTCAGTAAATGGCAAAGGGATGAGGGAAGGGGGCGTGGGGGCTCTGGCCACATTTACCTGGTGCCAACCTTCCCGGCCCCTTCCTAGCCTAGAGGCTCTCTCTTCACTTTCTTCTTGGTGAGGTGAGCCTGCAGACCTCCCCCGGTCCCCCAGCCTGGCAGAAGAGCTAACTATAATCTCCCATGCGTCTGACCTGTCCAGGAGTGGGGCCATGCTGGGTTTTGTTACACGCCATCTGAGATGGGCTCCTCAAAGCTGGAACAAATGTCGATCTGTTCATTCATTCATTCACTCACCCATTCATTCACTCATTCATTCACACGATAAGCATGTGTGAGCACCTCCTCCATGCGAATGAAGCTGTGTGCTGAGAGCTGCGGGGTGGAGGCCTCGCCTTCTAGGCATTGCTGTGCGCTCATGGCATCATTAATTCATTCCTTAGCCCTTACACTGGCTGGGCATTAGAGATTCAGGGATGAATCCAGTGTAGCCCCTGACCTCCAGCAAGCTTAGAGACCAGTAGAGGAGATAGCCATTCATTCATTTATTCATTCATTCATTCCACCATTTTTCACGAATACCATGTGTGTTGCCAGGTCCTGGGGATGTACCTACAGCTCATCCCTCTCCCCCTGGCTCCCTCTGAGGCACCACCCCAGCCCCCTTCACTGTTCCTCGAACGCCCCAGACCCCCTGCCACCCCTGAGCCTTGGACCCTGCAGGAAACCCCCTTCACCTAGATAGCCACGTGGCTCCTCCCCTCTTACTGACTTCTTCCCTGATGACCTTATTTAAAATTGCAGCCGGCTCAGACACACTCCCTATTCCCCTTCTCGGCTTCAGTTTTTTTCTGTAGTACTTGCCACCTTCTAGCATACTAGTTATTTAGTTCATGAGTCTAGCACCTTCCCCACCCCTACCCAACGGATGTCCGTTCTGCAAGGTGGGGACCTCTGTCCGTCTGGCTCACAGTTCTGTCCTCCCTGCCCAGGCCTGGTACCTTGTAGGTTCTCAGTCACTCTTTGTTGTATGAATGAATGAATGAATGAATGAATGACAAGTCCCCGCCTGCCAGTCCAGTAGGTGTTCCATTTAAGCCTTTCATCGGTTCCCTCTCTCATCACTTTGGTACACTTCTCCCACTCCCTGCAATACAGTGCAAGACCTGGGGTCAGGGCAGACAGACGAGGCCCCAGCTCTTGAGGGAGCCCTCATTAGCATCCTGATGATGCCATCACAAGGCACCTGTGCCCAGGCTTGGGGACCCCAGTTGCGCCAGCATCTGGCTCCCCACCTGGGGCATCTGAACGGGTCTCTGTCTACCTCCCTCAGGCAGTGGGTCTGGGGTCTACCAGCAAGCCCGTACTATGCCTCTGCCTCAGTCATACACCCTAGGTGGGTCCCTGGTCCCTTCTGGGCCTCAGTTTCCCCATCTACCCCAAGGAGAGGCTGGATTTAATGGTCTTTCAAGGTGAGGCTTGAGGTAAGTCCTGGGGCCCTTGGCCCTCATCCCTGGGGTGTGTGGCCCAGCACCGAGGCAGGTGGCCCAGGGCTGGGCAGGCCCTGCCCTGACTGCTGGTCTCCTTGCAGATGTGAATGAATGTGAGGCCCAGCGCTGCAGCCAGGAGTGTGCCAACATCTACGGCTCCTATCAGTGCTACTGCCGCCAAGGCTACCAGCTGGCCGAGGACGGGCACACCTGCAGAGGTACTTTTCCTCTGCCTAGGGACCCCCAGAGAGGAAGTCCTCCTCCCCAGTTCCCCCCAGGTTCCCGGTTCCCAGAGAATCCTGAGAATACACACACAGTCCTCAGCCCTGCTATTTCCTGGCCATATTACCTTGAGCAAATCATTTCCCCACTCTGAACCTCAGGCTCCTCCTCTGTAAAATAGGAATAATGATCCTGACTGCAGGGGCATAGCAGAGTCAATTGAATAGCATATATGAGAGTGCCCAGGCCCCTAACTGGCATCTGTGCCCCCTCAGCTGATAGTTGCCATCATGGAGCAACTGCAGGGAGTGAGCACTGGAATAAGAGTTTTGTTTTGCAGTGTGGCCTTGGGTACCTCTCTTCCCCTTATCTTACTGTCCTCATCTGTAAGATGGCCCTCACAAGAGGGAGTGAGCTCCCCGTCACTGGGGACATGCAAGTGAGGGCTGGGCTGCACAAGGAATAGAATGAGCGTCAGTGGTGGGGGCCCTTGCGGGGCAGGTCGGGGTTCATGAAGGCCATGCCTCTCTCTGGCAGACATCGACGAGTGCAAGCAGGGCGCCGGGATCCTCTGTACCTTCCGTTGCCTCAACATTCCAGGGAGCTACCAGTGTGCGTGCCCGGAGCAGGGCTACACCATGACGGCCAACGGGAGGTCCTGCAAGGGTGAGCCAGGGGTCCCTACCCCACCAGGGCCTCGTGCAGAGTCTGCTTTAAGCTTGGAACTCACACACCAAGGGCATAAGCTTACGATGGTCAGTGCCAACCAGTCGCCCCATTAACCAAGGTCTATGCCTGGAATGAGGAAAGTGACAGTGTTTCTGCTGCTTGGAATTTTCCAGGCCTGAGCCCTATCCCTGGCATAGGGATAGGGACACTGTGTGTGGCTCTCAAAAAGGCAAGAGACCTGCCCTGTGAAGAGCCTGTGAAAAGAGCAGCCTCAAAGGATCCATTCTCTGTCCCCATGTCTCTGTGGTATCCAGTGACAGGGAGCAGGTGGATCTGTGGACACAGAGGGTGGTGGCAGGGAGGGTCACAGGGAGGCATTGCATGCAGAAAGGCATTCTCCCAGTCGGAGCTGTGCAGGGATAGGAAGGGTGGCACAAGAGGTAGTGAGCTCCCCATCACTGGGGACATGCAAGTGGGGTCTAGGCAACCATCTATTAAATTTGCAATAGACCGGATTTTAATAATAATAGAGGAGATTCCTGCTCTGGATCGGGACCAGATTCTCAGACATTTAATGCGACTTCAGACCCACAGATTCCATGATGTTAAGTTCAGTTCCATCAGTGTTCACTGAGACCTCTGATTTCTGGGCCTGGCAAGCTGTCAGGGGAAGTCACATTAAATGCGACCCAGGGCCTCAAATCCACCTGGGCAGGACGCAGGAGGGACACGCAGCCTCCCCAGCACGCAGCGTCTCAGAGTGGCCCTTAAAGGCAGGACCTGCTGCTCTTGGGAGACCAGGGGTCAGAATTAGCACCCAGAAAAGTACAGAATTAAACCAATGCTATCCAGGCTGGTGTTTGCTACCCACAATTGGGTTCTGAAATCAGTTTTGTCAAGCTCAAGCAGATCTGCTTATTTTCTTTTTTAGTGATGTAGAAAAGAATACCGGGTGCCCAGTGTGCTGGCAGGCCCTTTTCTAGTCTGAGTGTGCATACTCAGTCTCGATGTGACAGTGTTTCTTTCTGCAGACTGGTGTAAAATACATTTTTAAACTAAAGGGCCCTGAGCAAGTCCACATCACTCACCAATTGGGAGGTGTTCTTGGGGCTATCAGATGCTGGCCCGGTTCTCCTTGGCTGCAGAGCCCACTCTGTGCTTTTTTAGTTAAAAAAAAAAATCTGTACTGACTCTGTAAAAGGTAAGGATTTTACCTGCCTTGAGCTCAGCGGTGCAGGAGAACGAGACTTTATGTTTCTGGAAACGTGACTTCATTTTTGACCCCGACATCCTCTCTTGACCCCGGGAGCAGAACGCAAGTGCAGCCACTTCTAGAAAAACTCGCCCAGCCATTGAAGTGACTTCTGTTCTTGGAGGTGCTTCTGGCTGAAAGTGCTTCCACACTCAGGACAGTCCCTCGCTGAGCCCCTGCTGTCCCCAGGCCCGTGCTGGGCTGGACCGTGTCCATCGGGCTGCACCCGTACTGCCCAGCGGAGAGAGCCCCCCGGTCTCCGGTGCCCTCTCTGTATCTGGCCATCTGTATGCCTGACCCTCCACTGGAAGGGGTGCCTGGGGGCCTCCGTCCTGGTCCTGGTGCCCCCCGCCCCCACCGTCCGCCCCCTGCATGCAGCTTATGCTCACTTCCGTCCTGTCTCTGCCTCCTTTGCCTGGAGTTGGCTGTTTCTCAGCCCCCTCTGTTACCTGTCAGTGCAAAGGGCCAGAGCAGGAGAAGCTCATCACAGCCACTTCCCAGGTCACTGTCCGGACCTAGGTCTGTGGTCTCTGATGTACAGAGCTGAGCGCTTGCCCTCTTTGCTGTCTCGGGCCCTGTTCCGCCTCAGGCTAACAGTGGGTTCTCTCCGCTCTGTTGGCCAGATGGGAGGGTAGCCAGAGGGAAAAAGAATGTTCCGGATACTCACTCACGCTAGTATCCTGCCCCTCTAGGATTAAAAAAAAAAGACAAGGAAATATTAAGAACTTCAGACTCAGCCATCATCTCCCTGGAATATCTACTTCATGAAAGTAGAGGCCGTGCCTTGGGGTTCACCAGCCCCAAAAGGGGTGCCCAGCACATGGCTGGTGCTCGTTGAACATGTGACCATGTAACTGAACTGAGTGGCAGCTACTGCTAACATGTAGATTATCTCTTTCTGGTTTTTATGCGAATGTGAATATACGTATGTCTCTCTCTATATATATATACGTATGTGTTTGTAAGTATATATTATGTACATACATATTTATGCATACAACATGCAACATACAATATTAATTAAGACTTTACTGAAAGTAATTTTGAACCCTGCTTTTATATTAGTGTGGTGCAAAGCCCTTCCCGGCATGCTACTCGATAAGGGGTTTAGCTTTTAGCAATTGCTGTTAGTCTTACAGTGACATGCTCAGGTCTTTCAAAAGCCCTTGGAACCTTCTCTTTCTGGCTTTTTTTTTTTGCTTTGTCCCTATTTCTGCACTTCTGAGCTGCGGCGGATGCCTTGCCATCAGTTGATAAAGCTGAGATGACGTTTCCCCAATATACAGCTTCGTGCAGAGCGCTCCAAGAGAATGGAGGCTGAGCGAGGCCCCTGGGCTGCAGAGCTCAGTGGGGCCAGGCTGCAGCCTCCACCCCTTCCCTTTCTCGGCCCCATTGGTGCCTGACGGGGATGGGCAGCCAGCTCCCACCCCGTTCCTGCCCACCGCATCCCCACCTCCATGCCCAGGCTCCAGGGCTCAGACTTCCTGCTCAGTGGAGCTGGCGGCCTGGGGCACAGGTTGAGAGACGGGAGGCGGCCCTCCCTTCGTGGGGATGCAGCTGATTCACCAGCAGGACGGTGCCGCCGCCCATCCTGGGCCCCACCCCGCGCGGGCCTCTTGCTGGGTTTCCACCCACCTGCCTTCACACCTTCCCTGGGGAAATGGGGCTTGCGACCCATTTTACAGAGGAGGAAACTGAGGTCTGGAGAGGTGACCTGTTAACGAGCCCATCGAGCGTGGCTGCCAACCACCTGGGTTTGGAGCGGGCCGCAGAGCTCGGGTGCCCATCTCTGCCCCTGCTGTGTGGCCTTGTGACCCTGGGTACAGCAGAGCCAGTGTCCTGGGGCAGGGGTGTCGGGAGTATTAAGTGAGTTCCTTGAACACTCCCTGTTCATCTTGTACCAAACCGCAGGTGCAGGGGAGCTGTTATTATTACTCTCATGTGTATTGCCATCATTATTGTTGGGAATCAGCTCGGCACGATGATTGGATCCTGGATTTGGGTGTCAGTCTCAGCTGTCTGGCTGACCACTGTGTAGCTCTGAGCAAGGCTCATCCCCTCTGTGAGCCTCAGTTTCCTCCTGTGGGGATTAGATGAGGGAGGCTCCCCATAGAGGAGAGAATTGCTCCAGGGCAGACTGGGGGTCTCTGTGTGGGTCCCTCCCCTGCCCTCGACAGACCTGCCTGCTGACCCCACCCCAGCACATGGGGTCTCCTGAGGCTGCTCTCTCTGAACTGAGCAGTGGGTGTGTCCCAAAAGGGGTCTCTCGGACCCACGTATTTGCTCTTCTGTCTTAAAGAGGATGGCAGCTTAGCCTGCCGTCTGACACGCATGCTTTCTGTATATCTCCCTGCATATGAGTGTGTGTGTGTGTGTTTCAGTGTTCAGAATGGGCTGTCTTTGGGTCCGTGTGTCTGTGTGTCCGTGTGCCTGTGTGCCCGTGTATCTGCGTCTGCATGTCCGTGTGCCCCCATGTCCATGTGTCTGTATGTCTGTGTGCCTGCACCCCTGTGTCCATGTGTCTGCATTTGAGTGTCCACATGCTTTTGTGTCCTGATGCCTGCATGTCCATGTGCGTCCCCATGCCTGTGTCTGTCCACGTGCCTGTGTGCCATGCTCGAGCATCTCCATTTAGCTGCCCTGTGTGTCGTGGGTCTTTGCACACCCGGGTTTCTCTGTGTGCGTGCAGCCTGAGCATGTCTGTGCAATCCAAGGGGGCCCTTCATAGCCCCCTTGGAATCTGCATTTACACGTGACAGGCCTTGGGCTTCCATCCTGCAATACCTACGCTATGCCCTGAGCCAAAATCTGCCGGGCACTGGGGCCACCCGGGGAACAAGCGAGACCCAGTCCCCGGCTGGCCTGCGGCTCATGTTGAGGAGGGGAGGCTGGAAACAGAGCAGACACACACACAATAGCTCAGGTGTGTTCCCAATTGTGATGGGTAGTGTGGAGCTCACTGGAAGGGATGGGATGGGGGTGATGGGCAGCGTGACTGGGGAGGGCCTTTCAGGGAGGGGATGACGAGATGAGGCATGGAAGAGGAAGAGCTACAGCACGAAGATGTGGGGAAAGTTCCAGCAGAGGCAATGCACGTGCAGATCCCTGGGGTGGGAATAAGGGTGGGAGTTGGGTGCCTGGGGGGTCTGCAACTATGTGAAATGGGAGAAGACTCAGAGGTAGGGCCTGGCATCAATGGAAGGGCCTGGGGCTTTTATTCCAGGAGGGTGGGAAATGCTCACAGGACGTAAGAGTGATATTTGGTGGCTCACAGTTTAAAGCAAGGCCCTGGCTTCTGGGTACAGGGTTCCATGTGTGGGCTGCAGGGTGGCACATGAACTCGGAGTCTCAAAATCAGGACAGAGTGCCCCTGCCCTGGCGTGTGGGGTGGGGTGGTCCCGGCTGGGGTGCCCCGGCCACGCGGGTCTCTCACCTCGTCCCCTCCCCTACCCCCCCAGACCTGGATGAGTGCGCCCTGGGCACCCACAACTGCTCCGAGGCCGAGACCTGCCATAACATCCAAGGGGGCTTCCGTTGCCTGCGCTTCGAGTGTCCTCCAAACTACATCCGAGTCTCCGAAACGTGAGTGCCCCCCTCCCCACCTTGCACCCAGGCACCCTGCATGGTTCCTCGGCTGCCCAGGGCAGAGGCCCAGGGGAGAGGCCCAGGGGTGGGCAGCCCCAGCCTGGATCCCCTCCCACTCCCCTTAGCCCTGGCTGCCTGTTTTTTTTGTGTTTTTTACCAGAAGCAAATAAAAGTGCCTTGCAGAAAGTTCAAAATACAGAGAACAAAGAACAAGGCTCCCAGAAAACCTCAATTTCTCTCTCTCTCCTTTCTTTGATTCCCTCCCCTTTTCTCTCTCTCCTTCCCTCTTTCTTCCTCTCTCCCTCCCCCTTTCCCTCTCTCTCCTGTCTCACTCCCTTTCCTCCCTCTCTCCCCACCTTCCTCTCTCGCCCTCCTTCTCTCCTCTCTTTCTCCCTCCCCCTCCCCCTTCACACCTCCCTGTCTCTCTCCCTTTTTCACACAAAATGATAACATACCAGTCATCAATTGCCGTGCAACAATTTTTCTCAACACTTAGCAGCTTAAAGCAGCAAACATTTATCATCTTAAACAGTTTGAGGGTGAGGAATTCAAGAGCAGCTGAGCAGGGCAGTTCTGCTCCAGGGGCTGGCTTGAGGTGGCTGTCGGCTCTTGGGCCAGGACCACAGGCATCTGAAGGCTCTTCCGGGGTGGCAGGACGCCCCTACTCCCTCCCGGCGTGCAGGCGGGCGGGAGGCCTCGGTTCCTCGCCATGTGGGCCACTCCCCAGGGCTGATCACAGGGTGGCATCTCACGAGCGAGCTGCCCACGATGGAGGTCAAGGATGGATGCCACAGTCCTTCTAATGACATAAGCTAGTCTCGGAAGCGACCTACCGTCCATTCCTACGGCCCAGCCCTGCACGAGGCTCTCTGGGACGGAATGTCACAGAGACTCAGATGCCAGTGAGCGGGACCCCGTGACCTATGGTGCTTGGCATTTTGCTCTATTTCCTGCCCTTTTTGAAGCGTGTCTTTTCTTAAAGCACTTACGTTCTTACTGGAATAGCTCTTGTTTCGCTGCTGTTATTTTATTTTGTAAAGTGCTTTACCAGATCTAAATTGTTTAAACGGGGCTAAAGCAACACATGCTTATAAAAAAGTCCAAATGATAGAAGCATCCAGAGCAAAAGTCAGTGTACCCTGCCTCCCCAGTAACTTGCAGAGCTGCTCACATCTGCTCTTCTTCAAGCCTAACCCCCTACCCAGCGTCATCCATGCAGCAGGGGGGGCTCACTTGTTCCGCAGATTGCTTTTTAAACTTCACACGTGCAGGCTGCATAGTTCCTCCCGGCCGCATGGCGTTTCCCACGAGGATTGTGTCGCTGGTGCCCCGCCTGGCGGGTGGGGTGGGGTGCCGTTTTTCACTGTAACAGATGCTGCTCCATCAGCGTCCCTGTGCATGTGTCTGGGATGTTCAGGTGACGGCGCATGTGACCCTGGGCATGTGACTTTGCCTGCGTGGGTCGCAGTGGCCTCATCTGTCACATGAGCGTGATAATGGCACCACTCCAAGGGTGGCAGGAGGGTGGAATGAGTAAATGCATGTGGGATGCTGAGCACAGCGCGTGGCATGTAGTATGTGCCTGATGAAGGCTACTTGTTGTGTCGCCATCCTTCCTTTGGCCCCATGTAATGTGAGTCCTGCGGCTCACCAGTCTGGGGACTCTGCTCTGGGCCATCTCCTGGTCCCGTGAGTACCTGAGGCAGGTCCCCTTTTGGAAGCCAAGTAGTTGTGTTTTTTTTGTCAGTGATTGAATAATGGAGAGGACAGCGGCTCCAAGGCCGAAAGACTGAAAACTGTTGCTGTGTGTGCTTAGGAAGCTGAGGCCACCCTGGGGGGGTTGGCGGGGGTTCCCTAAGCATCTCTCACAGCTGTACCTTGAGGCTTCCAGCCGGAGTGGGTGTGATCCGTGCCCCAGGTGGGCCCTCGGCCTGGTACTTAGAAGCTGCCACCAGATCAGGAAGGGAAATGGCTCAAAAGGAGTCAATGATGAAAGAAACAATATAAAAATAATTAAAGCAATAAAAACTGCCAGGGCAGTGTGCAAATAAAAGGGAAAGGAAGGGTGATAAAAGCGAAGGCAAGTGAGAAGGAAGGTAGTGGGTTGGCTGGGTGAGCAGGACGATGTGAGGGCGGGAGGGAGGTGGGTCGGAATGAAGGATGGGTGGAAGGTGAATGAATGGATGGATAGATAGAAGAAGGGAGGATGAAGGGATGAATGGGTGGATGGGTGGGTGGTTAGAAGAAAGGTAGGTAGGAATGAAGAAAGGTGGGAATGAAGAATAGATGGATGGATGGAAGGAAGGAATGGAGGCTACATGAATAGATGGAAGGAAGGGATGAGGGAAGGAAGGCCAGAATGAAGGTTGGGTGAATAGAAGGAAGGAGGGAGGAATGAAGGAAGGTAGAAAGAATGGATGGTGGATGGATAGTTGGTAGAAGGAAGGAATAGATGAAGGTTAGATACATGGATGGAAGAATGGAAGGAAGGGAGGAAGGAAGGTGGGTCAGAGTGAAGGATGGGTGGAAGGTTGAATGGATGGATGGTTGGACAGAAGGAAGGAGGGAGGAAAGCAGGGAACAAAAGAAGGCAGACAAGTAAATGGGTGGTTGGATGGAAGGAAGGGAGGAAGGAAGGAAAGTAGTTGGGAAGGATAGATGGATGAATGGGTGGTTGGATGGCTGGGTGGATGGATGAATGGATGGTTAAATGGATGGGGGGGGATGGATGAATGGGTCATTGGACAGATGGGTGGTTGAATGGGTGGGTACAAGGAAAAAGGGTAGGTAAGCGCACATAGATAAATCAGAGCTATCAAACCATACCAGGCACTGCATGTTCATAAACTTGCCTCATCTTCCTACTGGAACCACAAGGTGGTTATTCCCCCATCTTCCAGATGAGGACACTGAGGCCAAGAGAGAGGACGTGACTTCCCCCAATCTACCTGTTGGTCAGCATTACAACTGGCCTTTGAACCCTGGCCAAGCCCCTCCTGAACCGGTGCTCCGAGGCCCCGTGGGCCTGTACCGCCTGGGGTGGATGGGCGGCGGCGGGCAGGGTGGGGACCCCGAGCGGTGGGCGAGCCCCACCCCACCCCACCCCACCCCACCCGGGCCCCAGCTGAGCCGCGCGCCCCCCCTCCGTGCCCCCCGCAGGAAGTGCGAGCGCACCACGTGCCATGACTTCATGGAGTGCCAGAGCTCGCCGGCGCGCATCACGCACTACCAGCTCAGCTTCCAGACCAACCTCCAGGTGCCCGCGCACATCTTCCGCATCGGCCCGGCGCCGGCCTACGCCACCGACTCCATCGCCCTGGCCATCGTCAAGGGCAACGAGGAGGGCTACTTCGGCACGCGCCGGCTCAACGCCTACACCGGCGTGGTCTTCCTGCAGCGGCCCGTGCGCGAGCCGAGGGACTTCGCCCTGGACGTGGAGATGAAGCTCTGGCGGCAGGGCTCGGTCACCACCTTCCTGATCAAGATGCACATCTTCTTCACCGCCTTTGCCCTGTAAAGAGCCGCCCTGACGGCCCCACCCCGAGCTCTGATCTCTCCCTGCGTCCCCGGGGAGGGGGTGGGATGGGGGAGGGCGTCCTCCCTTTCCGTTGTCACGCGCAAGCGCCCGGGTGGGGTCGGGGTATCATCTCGGTTGTTTTTTTTGTTTGTCTGTTTTAACCATGAGTTTGTAAATTAACTTAATTTTGCTGACTTCCTTCCTCTTGGGTTTGTGGGTCTTCCCCACCCCACCCCGACCCCCGGGAGTGGAGAGCATTTGCCGGGAGTTGTGGAAGCCTCAAGGACAGCTCCAAGGTCATGGTGGGTGCCCTCTAGGTGGAGTCACAAGACCAGAGATTGGGTGAGGACTGCAGAAGGAAGCGCCCCGACCTGGGTGGGGCTTGGGAACTCAACTGGATGACCTGTCCCCAAAGTGGACGTTTCATTTCGTGGTCCACTGTGATGCACTCTTTACTCTGTTTTTAAAAAATCATTTTAAATTTTTTTGAAAAAATGATTAAAGTAATACATGTACGTGGTAAAAAAAATTTTTTTTTCAAATAGTACAAAAGGATTTTAAAGTAAAAAAGGGAAACACCTCTGGTCCCCTTTTCTGTAACAGGTTTTTGAGTTTGGCAATGGTATCTGAGTGTCGCCGGGCTCCCAATTATGTCAAAATGTCAGAAAACTATTTTGATTCTTAGGTAAATAATTTGTCTGAATGCAAGTTCACTCTGAGGCTGCAAGAAAGGAAGTAGAGATGCTGGCTCTGCAATCCTCTCTTCTCTTCTGCGTCTACATCTCCTTCTCCTCTTCCCTTCTCCCTTCTTTCTTCCCTCTCCTTCCCTAAATGTGGGCCCCAGCTGGTTTGTGACTTTGGATACCGTCCAGGGAGTCCAATACCAGCTCCTCTTGCTGAGCCTACAAAAACAGATCAGGCAGGGACCTAAGTGAAGCAAGAATTCAGCTTTTCTTTTCCAGTGTAGGTTTCTGGGGCAAAGGAGATTTATCAGAATCTGGGGACACTGAGGCCCAGGAGGGAAGGGACATGCCCCAGGCCCACGGCCAGTGTCAGTAGTACAAGCCTGTGAGCCCAAGTCTGCAGAGCCCATGCATGCACTTTTACCACCATCCCTGGCTCTTTCTCTAAGCCAAAGGATTTCTGACTGTAAGCCATGACTCCTGTAGGTCTGGAATTGAATGGAGTGGGTCATGGCATTTTAAGAATGAAATATAATTGGGTAGACAATGTTAAAGTGTTTCCCACTTCATGAAGGTGAGAATTGTCTCACGGAACAAAAGTGTGTGTCCGTGTGCACACCAGCCCTGTCTTGGGACATAAACCATAGTTCTCGCTGTGAGTAGTTGTCAAAGATGAAAGCTCAGCCTGCCAAGTTGGGGACGAGAGAGGGTGTGACCTGAATGAGGGGGCAGCTCAGCTCCGGCGACGGCCGCTTTCCAGGAACACGGGCCCAGCATGGACAGATGTTCTGATTTTCTCAAGACAATTTCCCAAGCTATATTTTGCTGTAAACTCTCCTGGTTTTAAGATGTGGCGATTAATTAAAACTTCAAGCGTGAGCCAAACAAAACCTGTTTCCCGTAAGCCTTCTTTGGAGGCCTCCTGCAGCCTCCATCGCTGGACTTCTATTCTATTCCCTGCTCTTCCCTCGCCCCCGTTCTCCAAGGGTGTTCAGAAGAAGCGGGGATGTCCTTCTCAACGGCCCAGCTGTGTCTCTCTTTCTTGGTACAGGAAAACCAGAACTGCCACATTTTTTTGCCATCCATGTTCACATATCAAGCAGAGCCCAAGAGGATGGGGAGGGTTAAGGAAACCAATGGGTGCAGCACCAGAGCTGGTCACAGCTGCTCCTTCCCCTACAGCTGCCCTGGGTGCTTCTTTCAGTTCATGGGTTACTCCCTTGGTGACCTTGGGCAAATGCCTTCACCTCTCTGGGCTTTATTTTTCTTACAGGGAATGGGGACGCTAACAATTCTTCCCTCTTGGGGCTGCTGTGTAGATAAAATGAGCAGCAGATAGAAAGCAACAACTTGGCATCTGGAACTCCTGTGGGTTCTCAGAAAACATGTTTCCTTCTGACCTTAGCATTTCTAAGGCTCATTGATTCTAGAATTCCATGCTCATGCCCAAGATTTTAAAATCCAGATCGTCTTTTGGATTTAAAGAGTCCTTGCTATGACTCTACCATCAGGCTTAGTCTTCCTGAACTGCCTGTGAGTTTCTGTTTGGCGAATGAAGAAATAGGGGCACTAGGCGGAGTGGGGCTTTTCACGGGGCCCCGTGAGGAAACGTCAGAAGGCAGGGTCAGCCTGCTGTCCACTTCCAGGTCTCAAGCCGTGACCCCCAGTTTAGCGCTCATTTCCCTCTGGCTGAGCTCCCAGCTCCCCCAATCCTGATACCCCTCTATGGGGGTATCCCAATTTTAGTCTCTGCCCTCAAGGTTCTTTCAGCTAAGAAACAAAGCCCAGTGAGGATAAGTGGGCCTGAGAGCAAGACGTGGAGCCAATTCCATTTCCTTCAAGCTGACGCATAGAGCAAAAGCACAAGTTTCGGCCCTACCTTTAGCACAGCCTTGCACTGAGGATGGGCCTGGTTTATGTGGTCGGGACAGTGGGACTGGCTGCTGCAGGGAGAGGTGCAGGAGAGCTTAAGCGTCGGGGAAGCTGATCTTCCAGAGACACACAGGGAGCGGGGCAGCAGGACCCAGTGTCCAAGGGACACGCTGCCCTGCCAGCCATTCATCATGCACCCACATGCAGTGGCTTTTTTATGCATCTACTATGTGTCAAGTACTTTGCTGATTTCCAGGTGCTGGGGAACAGCCGGATAACAGTGGCACTATCGTGGTTGCGGGAGGGAGGACCCCTGGCAAGCGTCTAGCTGTTGCACTCTGAAATCTACCACTGCTTGCTCCGAGGCCAAGCACTCCTCCAGACAGTGGGTCGCCAAGGCAGACCCGCTCCTGGGGGATGTCAGACTCCTCCGGTGGCCTTAGACTCAGGAATCCCCTGCAGTCTTGCTAAATCTGCCCTTAGCCTGCTCAGCAGATCAGGAAGCCTCCACCCAGTACCCCATCCTTCACCCCCCTTCCCTTGGGGTCAGACTTGCATCCAGGCCTGACAACTGTCCCAGCATCGCCCAGTCCCCTCTCCATCCTTTCACAGGCATTTCCTCTAATAAAATCCTTCCCCTGTTTAACCCGCTTCAGTGTCTGCTTCTAGGAGAACCCGGACTGATACACACGGTACTCAGGAGTGGCCTGGGGACACGAGCCGTCATATGGGGATTTGGGACTGATTCCCCGCTGCCTGGTGGGCGAAGAGGAGGCTACCTCATTGGTATTGGGGCCCAGAGAGTCCCCAGCATGATGTGGCCGTGCAGTTGCTAAGGATCTCACCAGTGGCGTCCTGGGAAGAGGTCCTGGTTGCAGGAAATGCTGCAGTAGAAATTTGGAAAGCAGAGAGGGACAATGACTACAAAGCCAGCAGAGTTGGCTAGTATCAACTAAGACATGTTGACACCTGCAGGGGGACAAGGAAATACGGGGTCTGTTAGCAGCCAGGTAATGCTAAGTGTTAGAGCTAGGAGGCCTTCCAGGTGGGAGCTCCTGGAGCTACCTGTTTCCTGCAGTGGGAAGAGCATGCATGGTGCAGTGGCGTGCGACAGTCCTGAGTGTGAAAATTCCAGAGCTCCAAGTGTGCTGGGCCAAGGCCTGTCATGTGAAGTCCAGAGCCTTGGCGTGTGACACCTGAGATCCTGAAAACAGGCAGGGGCATCTGAGGGTGGTGACACTGGACCCTCTGGTCCCTCTGGCAGTGCAAAGGGGGCTGTTCCTTCCCTAGCAAAAGCTAGCACTGCTGGGCTGAAGGTACTGTAGCAGACATGCCCCTGCAAGGTATCAGGTGCCCTCTCTGGGCACTGCCCCCACGTCCTCTCCTGGCTGCCAGACTAGTAATTAAGGTTAAATCCCAGCAAAACGTGGCTGGGGAGGTGCTGAGCCTGATAAGGAAGGAAAGGGCCTACATACTTGAGAATCGTAAGACTTAGCTGGAAGATACAGACAGCAGCTGGGGCGGGGTGGGGCTGACGTAGAGATTGGAATTTCAGGGTGCTTGGTCAACACAGGATTAGAATATAAGAGCACATAAGCATAATTTCATTGACTTGGGGGCACTTTCTGGAACGCCCTGATCGGAGACCCAGGTGGAGGGGGTTTAATTGCATCCCCTCCCACCAAAAGATATATTGAGGTCCTAACCCCAAATAACTCAGAGCATGACCTTATTTAGAAATAAAGGTCTTTGTAGATATATGCAAGCAAGGATGCGGTCTTACTAAATTAGGGTGACCCTTAATCCAATGACTGATGTCCCTTAAAAAAGGGGAGGAGAGACTCAGGGAGAAGAAGACCACATGACTTTGGATGCAGAGATTGAAGAATTGCAGCCGCAACAGCCGAGGAATGCCAAGGGTTGCCAGCAAACACCAGAAGCTGGCAGAGGCAGGGAAGGACTCTCCCCTTCAGAGGGAGTATGGCGCTGCTGAAACCATGCTGTTGGCCCTCTGGCCTCTAGAACTGGGAGACCATAAATCCTGTTTTAAGCAGCCCCATGTGTGGCACTTTGTTAAGGGAGCCTAAAGAAATGAAGACACCAAAGGACGGGGGAAATTGGCTACCAGGGTGACCTTTCGTGGCCTGGAGAAGATCATGGCCAGCTCTGAGGTTGGCTCAGAAGGCTGCCAGCCTTGAGTTGGGGGCCTGGGTGACAGTGCACTTGGGCCAGACAAACTAGAGACCTGACGGTGTTGGCACCAGTGGTGGGAAAAGATGCAGCCTGGGATAACCACAGTGTGGGCTCTTAGGGTTCTGGAACAAGGCCATGCCATCTGCCCTTTGAGAAATAGCTCATGATGTGTTACTGGGTCTCAGTAGAGACAGTGCATTTGACCAGGGGGCAACAAGTGAAAATGCATCCAGAATTGTCATGCTGAGCTGGGCCTGTCAGACCCACTGAGTCTAAAGTCAGATGGGCCCATCTGCAGTCCGTGGTAAGATGGAAATAGTATATCCAGGTTGGAGTCTGAGAAGGACTGGAGGCATGAGTTGGCTTCGTGAGCAGGGAGCCCAGAGTCCCATGTCACCCACTGCAGTGACTATAGCCACCTACAGCCACTATCCTCTGTCTTGTGCTCTTGGTCATTTGGGCATTTCTCTGTGACCAGGTGAAAGAGAAATAACTTGTCCAGGCTTGGCTTCTGAGTGGGTTGGCTCAATACTTGAGTGCATGTTGAAAGACATTGGCAGTTATATTGCAGCCCACTTCAGGGTGACCTCCAAGGATGGGGAGGGAACGTGTTCCCGGTGGAGGAGCTCTGAGCAGAACATCTAATCGTCTCCTTTGTGAGGAAGAAAAGGCTCAAGGTGGGAACAGATGCAGATTCCTCGGCAGAGGCCAATGACGTGGCCATCTGGTCAGAGCCCTGGGAAGAGAAGGACTGGGTAAATGGAGAGGTAGTAAGATTTCTGGTTCATACATCAGTGCCCACCAGAAAGCATGGACCAGGAATACAAAATGAGTCAACCAGTTGACATTGGCCAGTCTTCATCGTCAGCCACCCCAGATGACACAGTGAGCATGAGAATAGAGTGGTCACGACGGCAGAGATGCAAGTCACCTACGGACCCAACAGCATGGCCTTCCACTTACCAAGGCCGATTGGGCCACTGCTGCCTCTGACTGTCCAGTCTGTCTACAGCAGGGATGAACACGAGCCCCAATGTGCCATCTTTCCTCGAGGTGACCAACCGTCCACTTGGTGGCAGAGTGACTGCCCTGGCCCCCTTCATCCTGTTCAGCCAGACACACTGTCAGGGGACTCACAGAGTGCCTGGTCCTCAGGCATGCAGCCCTGCCCAGCGATGGATCTGACCAGGGGCCTCCCTCACAGCGAAGGAGCTGGGAGAGTGGCCCATGATATGGGATCCACTGGTCATAGCAAAAACCCCGTGACCCAGCAGCAGCCAACTCCCAGCGCTCTAGAATGGCCTTCCAGGGGAGCAGCTGACATGCCCCTTTAAAGGGAATATTCCAAAAAGAGGGGGTGCCATCTGTATTAAATCAGACCCCTAAATGGAACCATGTCCCCAATAGGAAGGATACAGAGTCCAGAACCAAGGGATGGAAGCACTAGTGCCCCTTTGGCTACTGAGAAACTTTGTACTTCCTGTCGCTGAAACTCTGAGCTCTGTGTGGTCACAGCTTTGTGGGGCTTCATCCCCAAAGCAGGTGTCCTCTTCCAAGGAGAAACAGCAAAGGGCCCATTCAACCATGTCATAGCTGCCGCCAGGGCTCTGTGGTCTCTTTGTGCCCTTGGACAAGTGGGGAGATATGGAGTCACCACAATGACAGGGGTAACTGAACCTGATCAGCAGGACAAGGTAGGACAACGTTTACATGACCGGAACAGGGCGGAGTATGTGGGAAGCTCAGCTTGGACAGCTGCTAGAATCCTCTTGCCCTATTGTAACTAAATAGCCATGGGCAGCAACTCCAGTCTGAATAGGCATGTCAGTTGCTCCCCTGGAAGGCCATTCTAGAGCACTGGGAGTTGATGATAGTCAAGGGTTCAGATCCCTCAGAGTGTAAGTTTGGGTCATACCACCAGGCAAGCCACCAAGACCTGGACAGGTGATAGCTAAGGATGAAGGGGATTGTTGATAATGGAGGAGGGAAAGGATGAGTCCCAGTAGATCAACTGCAGTGATGGACTCTGTGGTTCATTCCACTAACCTCCCTGTCCCGAGTCTTCCCCCTTCAGGAAGAAGGACCCACAAGACCTGGGGGAAAGTTCCCTCCAGAACCTGGGTGGAGAATAGATCTCTGTTGCACAGGCAGTCCATGGCAGCCTTGAGAATGCACCTTGCAGATGTCCATTGATGGGGAGTGGAACTGACCAAGGATTCCAGCTGCTGAACTTTGAACTCCATTGCCATGTTGCACGAACCTATGCTTCCCATGAGCAACTCCCAGCCAGCAACTGGGCATGACCAGCAGCCCCCTTCCTGGAAGACACAGGACTTTGACAGCCAATTTTGGATGGAGGCCTCCCCAGCAGCCTTGCTGAACTTTCACTAGCCTGAATGAGTTCCTTACCCCTCTCCTTCAGTGGGGGTCAAAGTTGGACTGCTCTCCCAGCCGTCCCTAACCTCCTTCCCATTTTATCACACAGGTATTTCCTTTAACACCATCTCCACACTTTTTAAAATCTGATGAAGTCCAATTTTAATTTAAGAATAGTTTTGGACTTACATAAAAGTTACAAAGATAATACAGAGAATTCCTATACACCACCCGCGACACCCAAGTTTTCGCTATTATTAACATCTTATATTAGTGCATGCATTTGTCACAATCAATGAACCAATATTGATACATTGTTACTAATATACAGACATTATTCAGCTTTCCTTTGTTTCTATCTAACGTCCTTTTTCTTTTCCAGGATCCCACTCTGGATGTCACATGCATTTAGTCATCATGTCTTCTTAGGCTCCTCCAGACTATGATGTGAGAGTTCCTCACATTTTCCATGTTTGGGCGACCTTGACACTTTGAGGACCACTGGCCAGTTATTTTGTAGAATTTCCCCCAATTAGAATTTGTCAGATTTTTTTTTCCATATTAGACTGGGATCATGGGTTTGGGAGAAGAAGAGCATAACGGTAATGTGGCATTCATGATATCAAGAGTACATGCTGTCAGGCGGGCCACGGTGGCTCAGCAGGCAGAGTTCTCACCTGCCGTGCCGGAGACCCGGGTTCGATGCCCGGTGCCTGCCGAGAGTACATGCTGTCAGCCTGATTTATCACTGAGATTAACCTTGACCACCAGTCCTAGGTAGCGTTTGTCAGGTCTTTCCACTGTAGAGTTGCTCATTTTCTCCTTTCCACACCGCACTCTTTTGTGCATGTATTTTTATTTGCTTGAATAGTACAGCGTTTATGGATATCATTCAGTTTCTCAATTTTTTTTGCACGCGGCACTGTGTCTTCTTGCTGTTTGTGTGTGTTTGTCTGGCTTGTAGCTGCTAGCTGCTGCAAAATCCTTGGAGGCATGCCTTCTTGTTCCACCCAGGTGATGACACCGGGGCTGCCCCAGGCCCCACCTCTGCACACTCTGCACATGTGGATGTCCTCATGGGACCCATCTGTGGATGCCTCTGGATATGCAGGCAGGGGTCAAAACTGCTGGATCCGGGGTGGGGGTGGGGGTGGGGGGTAGGGGGGCTCTCCATCTGATAACATTTTACCAGCCTGCTCTCCACAAAGCTGGCCCCATTGTCCTGTTGACCTACATCCCCATAAAATACATCGCCTCCGACATCTGCCACGTGACGGTCACATTAGCTCGCCGGTGGCCCGTGTGGAGATGGGGATGTCTCAGCACCACACGTGGGGACCCAAGGTGGAGTGCGTTGTGGAGCTACACCATACACCAGGACCCAATCCTGGGGTCTGAGGACTCAAGCAATCCATTGCTTGACGGGCACGGTGTGCTGGTCTGAAAGGATGTGTGTCCCCTATAAAAGCCATGTCTTAATCTTAATCCCATTTTGTAAAGGCAGCTGCTTCTTCTAATCCCTATTCAGCCCTGTATGTTTGAAACTATAATTAAATCATCTCCCTGGAGATGTGACTCAGTTAAGAGTGGTTGTTAAACTGGATTAGGTGGAGATGTGTCTCCACCCATTTGGGTGCATCTTGATTAGTTTATTAGAATCCTATAAAAGAGGAAACATTTTGGAGAATGGAGATTCAGAGAGAGCAGAGAATGCTGCAGCACCACGAGGCAGAGAGTCCACCAGCCAGAGACCTTTGGAGATGAAGAAGGAAAACACCTTCCAGGGAGCTTCATGAAACCGGAAGCCAGGAGAGAAAGCTAGCAGATGACGCCGTGTCTGCCATGTGCCCTTCCAGATGAGAGAGAAGCCCTGACTGTGTTCACCATGTGCCTTTCCACTTGAGAGAGAAACCCTGAACTTCACTGGGCTTCTTGAACCAAGGTGTCTTTCCCTGGATGCCTTTGATTGGACATTTCTATAGACTTGTTTTAATTGGGACATTTTCTCAGCCTTAGAATTGTAAACTAGCAACTTATTAAATTCCCCTTTTAAAAGCCATTCCATTTCTAGTAAACTGCATTCTGGCAGCTAGCAAACTAGAGCAGATTTGGTACCATCTCTGGGGCACACGCTCAACCCTTCCATGTGGTGGCAGCCAGGCTCTCCCCAAACCCCAAGGAATGTGCTTCACCCTCTCCAAGTCCTGAGGCAGCACCACTCTTGTACTTCAATGAGGTGGAAGGCCCATCCTCTGCCTTTAGGGCAAACTCACCCTCTCCATGGGCTTGGCTGGGTCCACTCTCCTGGCCCGAGGCTTCTTGACTTCAGACCTCAGCTTCCATGGTTTTGCCTCTGAAGTTATTTTAACTCCAATGTGTCCCTTCTCTGAACCCTCCAGTCCAGACTGGCAGTGGCTCTGTTTATACAGGTCCCACAGCACTCTCGTTGGCTTTCGATGCAGTAGTGTTGGATCACGCCCATCAGACATAAGGAGTTTCCACAAATCCTTCCTGGATAACTCCATGCTCAATCCTGGCTTTCTCTGAAATGGCTGACTGATTCCACATTTGGCCAAGATCTCATGTGGGGCACTATTTTCTGGGGTAGCCCTTCCTGGAGGCCCAGAATTTTCCAGAACTTCAATTTCTGGTTTCTTTGTACCCAAGAGTTCAGTTTTCAGCTTATCTCTTTCCTGTCACATTTCACTATAAGCTGCAAGGAGAAACCAGGCTTCAGTTTTAACATTTAATTTGGAGATCTCTTCTGCTAAACGTCCAAGTTCATGGCTTTTAAAATCTGCCTTCCAGACAAAGCCATTAGTCAACTTTGCAAGATTATCTGCAATTTCAAAACAAGGCTTGCTTTCCTTCCAGTCTGTAATAACACATGCCTCATCGCTGTCTAAAGTCTGGTCAGAGGTATCTTTAGAGTCCACATTTCTACCAACAGTCTCTTCAAAGCATTCTAGGCCTTATCTATCAAGCATCTCACAACTCCTCCAAAATCTTCCCCTTATCCATTTAAAAAACTGTTCCAACATGTTTGGTATTTGCAAAACATAGCAGCACCCCACTCCTGGTACCAAAATCTGTTCTAGTTTGCTAGCTGCTGGAATGCAAAATACCAGAAACAGAATGGCTTTTAAAAAGGGAAATTTAATAAGTTCCTAGTTTACAGTTCTAAGGCCGAGAAAATGTCCCAATTAAAACAAGTCTATAGAAATGTCCAATCTAAGGCATCCATCCAGGGGAAGATACCTTGGTTCAAGAAAGCCAATGAAGTTCAGAGTTTCTCACTTAAGTGAGAAGGCAGATGGCGAACACAGTCCGGGTTTCTCTCTCAGCTAGAAGAGCACATGGCGAACACGGCGTCACCTGCTAGCTTTCTCTCCTGGCTTCTGGTTTCATGAAGCTCCCCGGGAGGCGTTTTCCTTCTTCATCTCCAAAGGTCTCTGGCTGGTGGACTCTCTGCTTCATGGTGCTGCAGCACTCTCTACTCTCTCCGAATCTCCCATTCTCCAAAATGTTTCCTCTTTTATAGGACTCCAGAAACTTCTCAAGACCCACCTGAATGGGTGGAGACATGCCTCCAGCTAATCCAGTTTAACAACCACTCTCGATTACATCACATCTCCAGGGAGATGATCTGATTACATTTTCAAACATACAATACCGAATAGGGATTAGAAGAAACAGTTGCCTTTATAAAATGGGATTAGGATTAAAACGTGGCTTTTCTAGGGTCCATACATCATTTCAAACCAGCACATACGATATTTAGAAGAGTTTCGAGCCAACTTGCAAACATTGAGAAATGTCACATGCAGTGTTAGGTTTTGAGCTTTTCCTCCTTCCCGTGGTTTCCTAAGGTAAAGCTGTTCTCTTAAATTTTTATTTTTTAATTCTGTAACCTCTTACGACCTCCCGGCTTCTCCAAAATAAACTCAGACCACTGCACAGCTCTTTTCTTCACAGGCCTGTGATGGACCTGGTGGTCTGGGCTGGGGGTGGTGAGCTCCCCATCTCAGCAGGTGTGTAAAACAGGGCCTGGAAGATCCCAGGCATGGGAACGTCACTGGGGCCTCTGAAGTTCAGTCCTATCCAGATTCTATTGATTTTGTGACCCATGATGCTCCGTGGGACTGCAACCTAGGAGAGCTGCCTCAGTTTTCCAGCTTAGAGCCCCAGCCTAGCTCTCAAGGTGCTCTGCAAGCCAGGTGAGATACAAGCATCTCCTTCCAGCCTTCCAGATGAGTTTTGGAAAATCTGTGGGGCAATGGTGCCCCCTAGTGGATGTAGCCCCAGCCCAGGCCACTCTGCCCTTGACCAACAGAGGGGTGGATTTGGACAGGTAGGCCCCCAAGGAAAGGTGTTTTGGGTGGCAGGAAGGACTGTGGGACCTCCTGGGGTGCACTCCGGACACTTTCCATGGCTGTTGTGGCTGGAGGGTGAGGCATAGCTGGAGCGGAGGCTGGGAGGTCTGCCGGGGCTAGAGGAAAGAGGGCACTGGCTGCTGAGTGAGGAGATGACTCAGCTCCACCCACATCGTGCCAGGCTCTGTGGTGGGGGGTGGGAGTGAGGTGTCGCTACTCTGCATTGCTAAGATCTCACTCCATCACACGTCTCCCCTCGAGGGAGGGCTTCTGTCCCTAGTTAACAGAGGCGGAAACTGAGGCCCAAAGAGGGCATGTGACTTACTTAAGGTCACATAGAGATTCAAGCCGAGATGTGCCAGGCTGCAAAGGCTCCTTGCATTGTCTCAGCCAGCCGCACGGAGCTCACAGTCTGGTGGAAAGATGGACACAGTAACAGGGATGAATGCCAGACTATCAGAGTACGGATGATTTAGCCACAAGGACTGGGGAAACTGAGAGGGGCTCCTAAACTAGCATCAGGGAAGACTTCCTGGAGGAGGTGTCTCCAATGGCCTTTGAGTATCAGTTGGGACCTGCTCAGGTGGAAAGGCCGAGGAACCAGCATGCGCAAAGGCACTGAGGCGTGAGGTGTTGTGGGAGCAGCTGGAGTACAGAGGTGCAATGTGGGGATGGTGCGGTGCAGAGATAAGCTGCAGAAGGCAGGCAGAAGGACTCTGGGAACTGAGGGTTGAACCCTGACACCTGGGTTTGCAAAGACTCCTCCTGGCCACAGCATGCGCACAGTGACACCTGGTGGTGATGTGCGGGACTGCAGGCGGTGGCAGGGGAGCTAGGCTGGGGGAGAGACTGTGCTGGCCCGAGCCGCCCAGGCAGGGCAGCATGCTTTGAGGTCCGCGGGCCAAGTCCCAGAGCAGTTTCCAGGACCTGGAAAGAAATCAGAGGGGTCTGTGAACGTGGATGCACAAAGTAACGGCATATTTTCTTTGTCACTAACCTGTAATGGAAATACTCTATTTCCTTTGGCAGTGTTAACATCAATATAACATTTGTGCTCAAAATATTCTTTACACTCATCAGTTCTTTGAAATTATGGTGGTTATTAGACTTGCAACTAGACCGTGCTATTTATTGTGTTAAGAGTCCATGTCCGTGCCATATCACGGATCTGTGTCCTAGATTGAAATTGAGTGATTGATTATTATTATTTTTATTTTTTGGTATGGGCAGGCTTTGGGAATGAACCCGGGTCTCTGGCACAGCAGGCGAGAATTCTGCCACGGAGCCACTGTTGCACCGCCCCGAATGATTGATTATTGATGTACTTATTGATTGATTGATTGATTTGAGAAGTTGTGCGTTTACGGAACAATCATGCATGACACACAGGATTTCCATACACCGCTCTCCTATTAATGCCTTGCGTTAATGTAGATTCATTACAATTGATGCAAGCACATCTTAGAAATCATTATGTTGTGCAGTTCCATGGATATTTTGTAAAACTTTCATTCTAATATCATATATAGGACATAAAATTCCCCCTTTTAACCATATTCAAATATATAATTCAGTGGTGTGAATTACACTCACCATGCTGTGCTACCATCCATTACCAAAATGTTTCCATCGTCCCCAAAAGAAACTCTGTGTATTGTAAGACTGCTCTGGTTGTGTACGTGACAAAGCTCTGCAGGTGGGGATCTGATCTCTGCTCCTGCGTTCTCACAGATGCCTGACCCATACGGCTGCCAGCTGCACCCAGGCTCTCTGCCCCCCAGAGCAGACTCGACTTACCCAGGGAGGGGAGAAGGCACTCCCAGGGGTGACGAATGGTCTGGGGAGGGGTCTGCTCTGCCTCGTCTGAGATGGGTCAGCTACAAGTGTAACCTTCCTGCAACACTTAACCCCCTTTCCTTTCTCTGATCACCCCATTCTACAGATGCAGAAACTGAGGTCCACAGAGGCTCAGTGCTGTGCCCAGGGCTGTGCTTGAGCAAGAGGCTGGGGATTAGGCCTTCCTGGAAGGATGCAACTCTTCCTTGTCTCTGTCCTCTCTCTTCTGGGGATGGAGCGGGACACCTGCCCTTCCTGAGCCCCTGTGTCCTCATCTGCCAGGACAGGAGATAGGAATCCCACCTTGACCCCACCCCCCACCCCAGCCAACAACCACAGCATCACATCCTGGCCCCTGCCCCTCTCCAGCCTCATGACCCATTGCTCTCTACCCACAATGGCCTTCTTGGCTCCCTCCAAGCTCCTTCACACCTCCATGCCTTTGCCCATTCTGTTCCCTCTACTTGGAGTGCCTGGCAAACTCCTATTCATCCCTGAATGCACAGCCCCGGCCACTCACACAGAGTTGGCACCTACCTGCCCTGTGCTTCCGCTGCCTTTGTGAATTCCTGACCCACAAAGGGGTCAGGAATTAATTTTATCACTTAATTTCCGAGTCTCCAGCACCTAGCACCAGGCACCGAAAAATGTTTGTAGAATTAATAAACAAATTTGTTTGTGCACTGCCGCCCCTTCCCCCATACACACACCTATGAGCTGCTTGAGAGAAAGGCCCATGTCATTTCCACCTATTGGGGTTGGGGTGTGTGTGTGTGTGTGTGTGATAAAAGCTTGTTGAACTGCTCAGGCTGGGGCCAGAGCTGAAGGGGGGAGCAGGGCTGGGTAGGGGGACTGAGTGGCAGCAGGTGGGGTGGGGGTCTCAGGCTGGGGCTTCTCTGTGAGCTGTACTTCCCCCCCGCACCTGCAGCCTCTGTTGCAGGTTCCCCTCTGCTTGTGCCTTGGGTGTTGCTTTAGCAGAGTCTCAGCTCTGGGGCTTACCCTTTTGTGGTTCTCTCTCTCTCTCTCAGCCCTAAAGGTCAGTGCTGGACTGGGCTTCACCCTCTTCTCCATCTCGGAAGCGCAGGGCCGGGTTTGGCTGGGGGGCCAAGGTTTATGTGTGCTTCTCTTCCCGACCCCAGCCACTCCTGACCCCATGAGGCACGCCAGGAAGGGTGGGGACAGGAAAGGGACAGTGGGGCCTCTGGGCCTGCTCCAGGGTGCTGTCAGCCAGCTCAGGATTGATGCCTCGTTCCCACCCGGTCGCCGGTCACCAGGCGGACGCCCTTTGGTGAAGTAGAGCCATCTCTGCAGGGGCCCTGGCAGGGTCAGGGAGCCGGGCCTGCCTCGGGTGGGCAAGAGGAGCAGGGGGCATTTGGAGACACCAGCCTGTCCCCAGATTAGGCCCAAAGTGAACCCGCCAGACCATCACTGCAGCGGGACGGAACTCTGCGGGGAAGCCGGCCCATCCCACGTGGGGAAGCCGCAAGAGGCCCGCAGTCCAGCCTTCGTCCAGCTGAGTGACAGCCACAGGGGCATTTTATCTCCCTGGGCCTCAGTTTCCTTAGCTGTGAACAGGCATAATTGAGTAGCCATCTTGTGGACCCTGTGACTCTCGGGTGCAGGTATGCCCTGCCAATTCCTTCTGTATTTATTATACGGCACCCCCCCATGCACCCATTATCATTTGGGGCGCGCCCCTCTCCCAATCCCCATCCTCTCTCTGGACTGTCCCCTGCTCACCATTCCACTTGTCCCTCCAGGCCTGGGGCAGGGGGCAGCGGGGTGGGGGAGGGGAGGAAGGAGTGAGCTGGAGGTAAGGGAAGATGTAATTTTAGGGGGGTTGCTGGCAGGAAACTGAGTTCCAGGAGCTGCAATGGAAGGGACTGGAGGTGATAAGTGGGGAGATGGGAGAAGCCTGGATTGGCTCAGGGGCTGCACAAGAACTCACCCAGTGGCTCAGTTAGAGACCTAGAGCAGCCGTCTTTTCTTGCACACACCCCCCAACCCCCACCGTATCAAACCATCGGTGAGTTGCGCACAATCAACCCACAGATGTCCTGGAACCTACCACTTCTCCTGCCTCCACTGCTACCAGCCCGGTGCTGGCCACCGCCACCTCTCACCTGGATGACGGCAGTGGCCCGCCAGCCTCTGTCCTTACCCTGTCCTTCTTCTGTCATCCAACCCTATCCCCTCATAGTTGCCTGACCAATTATTTTAAGCAACTTGCCTGTTCTCACTTGCCCACCCCCGACCCCATGGTTTCCCATACTCCAAATAAATTTAAATTATTTGGCACAACCCAGAAGACCTTCTGAGTTCCTTGTCCTCTGACCCTTTTATCTTTTTCTTTAAAGCTCATTCACTTGCTGATATCATCTTATTAATTTAGCTGTGATTGTCTGAGGGTCCCTGGGAAGCAGGCCCTGGGGTGGGATGGCTGCCTGATGGGGCAAACCCTTGGAGCAAGTCAGTGCCCTTCCCAAGGCCTCAGTTTCCCCGTCCGTACCCTGACGTCTGGGCTCTCTCTCTAGCAGCCCGCTAACAGGATGCGGGTAATTCTGAGTGGCTGCCTTGTCCTGGAGGAGGGGTTGCCATGGAAACAGAGGCACCAGGCACCACCCCAGGGAGCATCCGCCTCCCTTTGTTAGATCCAGGGCCTGCCTTCTAGGGGTCCTTGCTGCCTGGTTTCTGAAAAGCATGTGGCCTGAGGTCTGGGCATGGTTGAAGGGCCGAGGGTCAAGACTTGGGGGCCCCACTTGGACCATGCACCTTCTCTTCCATTCCCCACCCCCCCCCC
>PVIY010009967.1:19469-70635 GCA_004026745.1 Myrmecophaga tridactyla | reverse complement strand
AGGATACGAGGGCATTGAAGGGCTTTGAACGGGGGAGTGACGTGATCAGATTTGCTTTTTAGGAAGTCTTCAGGGCAGGGCCTGGGGGTGAGCTGGAGGGGGCCGGGCTGGACCCACCAGGAGGGACTGTCCAAAGAGGCAGCAGAGATACAATCCCTGTATTTCCAGAGCAAGGCTTAGAAATGTTTTGGTCAATTCAGTGCAACAGAATCCAGTTATATAACAGGGTCATTTCTGAAATTTGGTTAAAAAGACATAGAAAGAAAAGCATCGGTGAGATAGAGGATTCAACGCTTTATATAGCTCCCAGCGCCCTTTCATTTGCATTACTACCAGGTCAGCACGCTGGGTGATGATGTGGGCAATTCAGGTTTGCCAACCAAAGCGGAATTCTCCAGTCGCCCAGCTCCAGGAGCGTGTCCTGGTGACTTGGGACCTCTCTGAAACGAGGGGGAAGGAGTCGTCTGTTTCCACACAGCAAATCCTCCTGGGACTGGAGGTGCTACCTGGGCAGGAAAACGGAGCGATTAAAAAGGAGGGAGAGTCTGATATTTTAGGGAGACCCTTTGAGCTCGGTAATGCTGGTTACGAGGGGTGTTAGTGGTGGAGTCTGAGCAGCCCTTCAGTCATCTCCGCCCGGGAGCAGGAGGTGGAAGGGAAATTAAAGCCCACAGAGATCACAGGGGCTCCGCGAACTGGCAGCAGCAGCAGTACCATGTGGGTGCGCAAGTTCGCGGGTTTCACCGCACACCTGCTGAGCCGGAGACTCCAGGGGATGTGGACACACACTCAAGTTTGAGAGCCGCCGGCCTCGGGTGTGTGAGACCTGGGAGGGACAGGAGAGGCTGCCTGGGGCGGTGGCACTCGTTTGTGCCTCAAGGGATGGGTAGGGCTTGGCTGGGGGCTGGGGAGGGCGTTGGAGCGGGGCAGAGGCAGGGAAGGATGGACACATGAGGCACATGTAGGGGACAGTAAGCAGTCCAGCCGGCCAGGGTGCAGAGGATATGGAGAGAGCGTGAGCCAAAGTGAGTACAGATGACGTGAAGATGAAAACTGGACATTATCATGTTGTACAGATCTCAAAGGCCAACATGGGTTTCTATCTAATGGGAGGCCAGGGGAGAAGTCTCAGAATGATTGCCATGGGATGAAGCATCAATATTGTAAGTTTTTGTGTGATACTTTAATTAGCTGTACCTGTTAAAATGTCCCCCGCCAGCAAATTATGGAGTACCTGCAGTCGGCCACTACTTCTCAGTGCTGGCTGCAGACTCCCAATTTTGGCCTGAATGGAGGGGTCCCACTCTCACCAGATTTAAATCAACCTGAATCATGAGGCCTGCTTTAATTCTTTCCCAACTTCGTAAGGTATGCCAAGAAGAGGGCCTTAGTCTGAGGTGCTCTTGTCTCAACACCAGCCTTTTTCCCTTCCTGGCAAAATTAAGCTGGTCTCAGGCTTCAGCTCTTTGTAGAGTCCTGCCCCTTGTTAGAATTCACCGCATTGCTTTGTGTTCACTGAATCCATTTGTATGGGGCCTTTATGTCATGAGGAATGATACTTGTTTTTCACTTATGGTACTGCAAATAAAGTTATTCAAAATAGATTTTAGTGAAACATTAACTCGATTTTTAAAATGTGGAGTTAATCATAGAACATGTGGCTCATGGATGTGACAAAAATCAGAAATACGGTTTTCAAATGATTGAAGTTTGGGAGCCTCCAGTGTCAAATGAGCAAAGACAAGTGTAAACATTAAGGTATGGTTGGATGTAGGAACAGTGAGGTCAAATTGTAGAGGTCTCAGAGCTAGGATAAGTTTGCTCTTGGAGGACCACAAAAGAGTTTTCAGCAGGGATGTGATTTGATATAGGAATAGTGTGTGTGTATGTGTAGATAAGTGTGTGCATGTATCTCTATATAAACAGATATAGAGAATTGTGTATGTATTTCTGTGTGCTTATATATGTGTCTATATACATGTGTATTTACATATATGTGTGTATGTCTATAGATAAGTCTACCTATATGCACATGTGTGTCTATATATGCAGGTGTGTCTATATATATATGTCTACATTTGTGTGCATTTGTTGATATATGTTTGTCTGTGTATGTGTGTGTGTGTGTGCGTAATGGGGGTGGAGGCGTTACCTAGACTTTGGAATCTTTAAGGATGCCATTAAAACTCCTGAACAGATAAATTTGTTTTCTTCCACCTCTGGCCACTGAAAGATGAGTGATTACTTATCTCTTGACCTTGACTGTTAGCCAGCAAGTCATGATTCTTCTCCCCAGTGCCTGATTCCATCACACTTGGGTCAGCTTTGGCCCAAGTTGCTCAGCTGTGCCAGTCCCAGCCAAGCCTAAGGGCAGAGAATGGAGGGGACTTTGTCTCTGGGAGCAATAGGATTTGGTCACAGGGGACATAGAGCTTTCCTCCTTTTATGCTGCTAATCTCTGCCCTCGAGGCAGCCTGGGTCAGGCAGATTTCCATCTTCGCCTGGGTTCTGTCCTCTTCCTGCGAGGTATCCCAGCAGCTCTCCCTGGCTGTTTGGCTTAGGGCTATAGGGGAAAACAAAGGAGAAGAAGAAGTAAGTTCATCAGTATTCAAGGACCCTGCGAGGAGGGTCTCATCTGCTTTCCCAGGGTTCCCAGTCTGGGGCTGGAGGACTTGTTCCTCTCGGTGGGCAGACAATCAGCCTGGGTCAGCGCAGCATGCACAGAGGCTGCGTGGGTGGGGTGGGTTGCACGAGGGGAATAGAGGGTGTCCCCTGGGGAGCACTGCCAGTGGCTGTCCCTTTGATACTGGTGGCACGACGCTCTTCTTTCCGGACTGCACGGACAGGATATTGCGCTCACATCTGAATCCCCAGGGCTCAGTCTCATCCCACTTGCCAGAAGCTCAGCTTTCATTTCTGAGTATTTTGCATATGCAGCAGATATCATAGCCCCCATTTAGGGAGATGGAAACTGAGGCCTGGAGGGGGTAGGAGACTTTCCTAAAGGCGTGCTCTTTGTCAGTGGCAGATCTTGACCCTCTTATAAAGGCCTTCCCGTCCCCCACTCCCAGTTTTCATTCTAGCGTGCCATGCTGTTTATTTCTATCCTAACATTTATTACCATCGCCAGTTTTCTCGCTTGTTTATGTGCTTAGTTTCTCAGTGTGTCTCTCCCAGCAGACTGATGACAGTGCCTCTTGCATCCCGAGTGCATGGCACAGTCCTGTAACCGAGCCAGGGCCCCACATTATTTGTTAACTGGATGAATGAGTCATTTGAACCCAGGCCTGTCTGACTCCCAAGCCTCACTCTGTAACCTCTTCTGTCTGCATATTTTTGGATGGGTAGAATCTTGGTGAATGTTGATTGAATTGAACGACAGCCCAAGGCTGGCATGGCTGATGGAGGTATCAGGTACGTGCCCTTGAGAAAGGCACAGGATCGTACCCCAATATAGGAGTAAATACATGCCTGGGAGTGCAGGGCAAGCGATGCCCACAGGTGCAGCCAGCTGGGGTGCCTGGTGTCCTGGGAGCCCGGTATGCTGGGTACAAGGGGCTCCCTGATTGGAGAGGATGTCGGTGTGCTTGACATGAGCTGAGGCCTGGAATCGGCAGGACATGACTAAATCTCTTCGGACCTTGGTTTCCTCATTTATCACTTGGCAAAGTCCCCTTTCTCCTCCATGCCCCAGTGTTTTCATCTGTACATTGGGGATAGCGATATGTCTTACCGCTAAGTGATTGTGAGGACTAAATGAGTCAACTTATGTAAAGCACTTAGAACACACAGTAAGTGCCCTGCGTGCTGGTCTGGGGTGAAGATCCAATGAGGTAGTGACCCTCAGAAGTGCAGAAGGCCATTGAACAAACTCAGCAGAGGTGATGTTGGGATAAGGGAAATTTGTGTAAAGTTTCCATTTCCATTGAGCAGATGAGAGACTTCGAGGTGGGATGGACCTGAGTATCTAAATAATCACTTAACTTTTAAAGTGTGTGTTCACTCTGTTTGTACAGCATGGTCATGAGTTTTATCTCGTTGAACACTCAACATCTCTATGACATAGCTATCATTTCCCCAAGGTTCAGCAAGCTTAAAATAGTTTGAAGGTTATGTTCATTTAGTCATTCATCCAAGGATTTCTTGAAAGCCTACTATGTGCTAGGCTGTGAAAGCAAAATGGATAGCAAAATCAGATGCACTTATTGCTTGCAAGATACTCTGAGAAAATCCATCATATGCACTCATAGTTTCTTGGGATTTCATAGTACTTATCCCACTGTGGTGTGTATTTATTTGCATGATTCTTTTTTGTAATATCAGTTCTCCCTTCCTAGACTGTAAGTTTCATGACCTACCTGGAGGGGTCAGAGATGGGTTGCCAAGGATGTGGACTGAAATTGTGATAGGACAGCTGGGAGTGGAGGAAGTGGGCGGAGGGGAAGAGTGCAGAGGGAAGTGGGAACAATCTGTGCAAAGGTCCTGTGGCAGAAGACGAGGAGTGGAGTGACTAAGTGAAAGAGGATGAATGTTTTAGGATATGTGGACAGCCTGTGCAAAGGAACTGTGCCAGGAAGGACCATAGAAAATATAAGATATGGAAACAAGGCCAGAGAAGACTCTGGAGCTTGGAGGGTGATGATAGAACTGGGCAAGGGAGAGACCATGCAGGGACTTGCAGGCCACAGTCAGTAATTCATCTTCATCTTAAGAGCAGATGGATACCACTGAAGGTTTCAAAGCCAAGGTGGGGAATGGGCATTGGATTTATATTCCAGATGTATCCTCTGGCGGCTATGTGGAGAACTGATCAGAGGGGAACAGAGTGGGTGCAGCAGGTTACAGCTGCTAAGTGGCATGTGTTTTCCATAGACAGTTATTGAGCACCAGCTGTTTACAGGCTCTCTGCTGGCACTGGACACAGCAGTAACTAAGACAAAGGCCCTGCTTGGAGAGCTGTAAGGGACACAGACAAAAAATAGATAAGCAAGTGAAGATCTACTGTGTCAGGCAAATGGACTGGGAGGTAAAGTTAAAAGCAGGGCAAGAGAAGAGAATGTAAGGATCCCATTTAAATAGGAAAGACCTCTTGAAGTGCTAATGTTTGAATTGAGAGAGAAGGCCATGAGAATTTCTTGGCACAGTGTACAAGGGCTGAGCATGTGCAAAGGCCCTGAGGTGGGAGCAACCTCAGTGTTTGAGGAAAAGGAAAGAAGTCTGCATGGCTGGAGAGGAGGATTGGACGATGTACTCAGACACATCGCAGAGGCAGATCAGGTGGGGTGATGAAGGGCAAACTGAGGATTTCTATTTTATTCACAGGGTGGTAAGAGGTCATTGGAAGTTTGCGAACTAGGAAATGATTTGATCTGATTGACAAAAGTATCCCTTAGTGGGTTGATTAGTATCCCCCTAAAATTCTTGCCCTCCGAGAACCTTAGAATGTGACCTTATTTGGAAATGACCTTAAGATGGTCATCCTAGATTTAGCGTGGGTCCTCAACCCAAAGACTAGTGTCTTTATAAGCAGAGGAGAAGACATAGAGACACAGAAGCAAAGATGGAAGCAGAGACTGGAGTGATGCAGCCACAACCCAAGGAGTGCCTGCGGCCACCCAAAGCCTGAAGAAGGAGGGACACATCCTCCCCTCGAGCTTTTCAAGGGAGTGAGACTCTACCAACACCTTGACTTTGGACTTCTGTCCTCCTGAACTGTGAGAGAATAAATTTCTGTTGCTTACGCCAGAAATTCGTGGTAATTTCTTACAGCAGACACAGGAACGCAATGCAGATTCCAGTTTGGGCCTTTCTTCTCCAATTCCAGGTTCCCACACCACTTTCTGAAGTTCAGATTTTCCTGGTCTCATGAAGGTTAGCATTCTTTCTATGTCAGCAGCAAGCATGGCACAGCCCACTCCCTGAATAGCTCCTGAGACACAAAACCCAAGAGGCTTTATATTTGAAAATGCCTGGTCCTTGCACAGGAACTTCCTGGGTTGTGTGGGTTTGCAGGTGGCAGCTCAAAAAAGCGCAGGCAGCGCCCAAAATAAAAATCCTCCTGAATCCTGCTACCAAGTTGCAATGGCTGCGAGGCCTGAGCCCATCTTTGGAGAAGAGTGCCAAACAACCCCTACCTCCCGAGGTTGTACAGTTGCACAGAAGCTGCTAATGCTGTCATTTTACTGAGTGGAGCAGAAAAGGGGGAAGCAAACTCAGCACGTTTCTATTATATTTTCTGCCAGAACTGACAGTAATATTGAATGATGAGAGAAACATCATTGTATAACATTTAATGATTAAAAAAAAAATCCACCCAAGCTTGTGATGACGACTTGGAAAGTGTCTGAAAATGATTTCTCCCAGTCCGTGGGCAGCCCAGCCCCTGCGCCTTGCTGGTGCTCCATTTCCATCACCGGCGATGAACTCATGGGATGCCGCAGCCTCCATTTAGTTTCCACTTTAACTGGTTGCATTATGCAAACAAGTAAAAAGCCACACTGCCTGAATAAGGCGGGGGACTTTTAATCACAGACGAGGTGAGACATATGCCTCTTCCCTGAAATAAATGTCGGGGCATTAACTTTTAAGTGCTGCATTGGGTTTTTCTATTTAATGTTTTATTCAGCGTTTCTGTCCTCTTTTGAAAATGCTGGTTTTCATTTGAATCTATATGACTGTGGCCTTTGGGAGGATGTGCAGATAGGTTGGGGAGGCAGAGTGCTCTCCCTGGAGAGCCCTCCCCGCCTCTCCGATTTCCCAGAGGAAATAAACCCCATGATCTGGATTCAGGACTGCTGAAGGTCAGGAGACCAATTTGAACTGCCTTCCATCCTTCCCCTCCCTTCCACCATGTCATTTGAGTCACATTAGCTGCAAAGACAAGTAATTCCCCAAATTATAATGGATTAGCACAGTGGTTGGCAAACTATGGCCACAGGCCCAGATTTGGCCTGCTGTCTGTTTCAACAAATAAAGTTTAATGGAACACAGCCACACCCACCATTTATGTATCATTTATGGTGGCTTTCATGCTACAATGGCAGAGTTGAGTCGTCGTGACAGAGTCCCAAGGCCCCAAAATATTTGCTGTCTGGCTCTTTATTAGAAAAACATTTGCTGATCCCCAGGAAAGAAAGGACTGCTTCCTTTCATGTGAGCACGTTCGGACCCAGTTCCTACCAACTTGCGTCTGTGCCATCCTCAGGACCACGGAGTTTTCTGCCATCAGCCACCAGTGGTGGGGAGCCAGGCCCCCCACTTCTTGAAAACCCAGGCCCCCATCCTATTGGTAGGAACTGGTCACACAGCCACACCCAGATGTAAGGGCTGCTGGGAAATATCATCCCTGGCTGGGCAACCGCCGCCCAGGGACAGCGCCACCCGTGAGAGGGGCTGATTTTATAAATAAAGTTTTATTGGAACACAGCTGCACCCACTGGGTTACAAATTGTCCATGGTGACTTTCTCGCACCAATGTCAGGATAGAGAACAAAGGGCCCATGAAACCGGAAATATTTGCTCCCTGGCTCTTTACATTTATTGTGGACAGAGAATCGTCTCTACCATGTCCTTCCTCGCTGCTCTAGACCTACTGGATTTGAAGCATTGCTCTGCCATTTATCAGTGTAATTAAACCCTCTGTGCCTTAGTCTCATCTTTGCAATAGGTATAAAAATGGTACCTGCCTCTTAGAGTAGTGAGGTGTTAGTGACATCGTGTATGCCACATACGGCGGGCATGGGACGAATCTACAACAAATGTCAGTTACCTGTGACTTGACCGAAAACCAGGGACATGCAGCAGTTTCCCTTGCACCTCGTAATAAGTCCCAAACCACCTACGCTTCTCTGGGGGAAGCTGTGTAGTTTGAAAAGGGGTATTTCCCCCACGGCTTTGTCCAGGCCGAGGCAGAGGGGCCAGAGAGAAGGTAGAGAGAGTCCAGGGTCAAAGGCGTCTCTCTGGAGTGCCCGGGAGGAGGGAGGCGTGAGGGTTTGCCTCGTGGGGGCGCCCATCGTTTCCAGAGCAGGCGGTTACCACGACAGCACCCCGGGGGCAGGGGTGGAGGCGCGTCCGAAAGGAAGTGGCCCAGCCGGCCACGCTGGAGGCAGAGACCTCAATACCCACCGTGACACGTCAGCAAAGACACCTCCTGTCTCACGATTCCTGCCCCCTCTCCCCGCCAGAGCCAAGGGAGACTCCGTTTCTCGCAGCAGCTCTGGGAGGTTGTGGGAGCAGGATTTCCTGCCCATTTTGTAGATGGCCAAATGGAACCCCTGGGAGACCCTCCAGCCTCCCACAGCCCCTGGATGCAGAACCCCGGTCAGTGCCCAGGTGTCCCCCGATGGCTTTGCCACGGTGGAGGCTGTTTCTGAGACAGGGCGAGAAGGAAATTCCTGGGAGCAATGGGAGGGCATTCGTTAGATTCTCACCCTGGTACTTGGGAATTCCAGCTGAACTGCTAGACTTTGCCTGAGACCTTGAACAAGTCCCTTCTCCTCCCTGGGTCTTAGTTTTCTCATCGTGGCTATGGGCTAATTTCTTTGTATGGTCTTTTACTCCTTTAAGCTGATGTCAGGGGGGTGGGTGGCCTGTCAATCACTCATTCTGTTATTAGCGAGTACTTATGAGAGCCTTCCATAGACTCTGGGTGCTGGTGATATAGCAGAGAACAGAATGGGCAAATCTTACTGCTTTCTTTGTGACTACAATCGACTGGGGGGACAGATACAGACATAAACAAATGAATTTTAAGCTGTCAGCTGATGATTAGCGCTGTGAGGCTATCGAGCTGGAAAGGGCAATCGGGAGAGCTAGAGGTGGTGGCTGGATGAAGTTTCAATTTTAAATACAGCTGTCAGAGAGTGCTTCACCTAGAAGGGAGCATCTGAGGATAGACAGGTCAAGTAGGAGAAAGAGCTGCCCCTCGGGGAATGGAGGGAAAGCATTGCAAGAAAGGAACAGCATGTGCAAAGGTCCAGAGGTTCTACCACTTGCTCAGAAGAATCTGAAAGGATCCGCTTCCATAGATCCTCAGAGGAAAATAAGCATGCTTCTTTGCATGCCTCTGATTGTTTTATCCTGGGGTCAGGGTGAAAGAGGTTTCTTGAGAGCTGTCATGGGCCAGCTCTGTGGTTGACATTCTTCTTTCATTGTCCCTGCAGTCTCTCCTAGTCTGATGGTGCAGAGTGGAGGCTCTTTGTGTTCTTCAGTTGATAGAAATAGAGTTAGAGGGGAGCCCCCATGTTCTTGAGTCAGAGGGTAAACTGATCTGAAGCTCAAGGTAGAAAGTGCTTTTTATGACCAGGGAAATCCTTCTGGCTTTGCTGGGTTGGGACAAGGAGCAGGAAAAAAAAAAAAAAAAAGACTGAAATGTTATTCACCCAAATGTTATTGCTAACAATAATAGACAATAGCAGTTGCTTCCCTATGCATGCTAAACTGTGAGCCAAGCATGTTATTTCATTTTTTCATATAATACTATGAGGGGGTGCTGTTTTTTACTTCTGTTATAGAGATGAGGAAACTGAGGCTCTGGAAGGCGAAAGATTTGCTCCAAATCATCTAATTAATGAGAACCTGTTCTGCGTTTGATCCCAGCTTTCAACCACCAAGCAGTACTGCCTCCTAGTGGTTGCCATTGGGTGGGGAAGTTCTGGAAAGTCTTCTCAGCATCCTTATGCTTTTGCATATTTTTTCTGTAGTGAACTGGGAAGAAAGTTTTACTGAGAACAGCAGTGTTGTGGAGCCAGCCTGTATTGTGTGAGTTGGAGAGGCTGCCTTGGGGTTGATTCCAGGGCATTGGCTGCAGGGAGGCTTTGCCTGATTTGCTCAAGTCACTTCCCTGTATTTTGGCTTGAGAAGGAACTTCCAATGTCTCTGATACATAACGTTATTGCAATCCTGTCCAAAGCCCTGGCCTAGAAGTTTCCAGGGTCTGCAGCAAGATTGCTTGCAAGCAAGCTTACATTTAAGACATAATGCCTTGGTGCTAAACCCTAGAGCCCTGAGTTTTCTAGAAATATAAAAGTTTTATGATTCAGCTGCACAATTAATCATTTCATTTCCTTGCTAGCCCCTCCAATCCCTCTGCTACCTCTCTCAATTTCCTCCTTATTCTTCCCCACTCTCCTCCCCCATCTCCCCACCTACCTTTTGTCTCTCCTCTTCTCCCTTTTTTCCTCTCTCTCCTCTCTGATTCATTCCCATTCCTCTCCCTTGTCCCCCACAGCCTCTCTCCATTTCGCTTGTTGCCTCCTTTCCATTCTCTCTTGGATTATTTTGTTGGAGGCTGGGTTTGAATTAAAAGCTCATTTCATTTCCTCAAAAAATGAACAACCAACCAAGCAAATAGCTATTCTGTGTCTACAAGTAGTCTCCAATGCTGCTCAACAGCTCTTACTGGATATAAAATAATTGCTAAGCAGTGGGAAAGGGATTGTGTCTACATCTTTGGTGAGTGGTGAGTAGAGGGTTATGCTTGAATGCGGGTTCTTTCAGGTATTGTTTAAGTGTCTCTGCTTGATACCACTCTAAGTCCATGCCTTGAAAGGGATGGCAAAGGGAGAGTCTGAAAGCCTGGTCCATCATGGGATATGGTGTGATATCCAACAGGCGGTTGGAGGGAAGGAGGAGGCAGTTTGCACACAGATTAGCTGAGAAGGAAACTCATCTTTGCTTAGGAGCTTGAATGGCATCATAGGGTCAGTTACCCTTCCCAAGAGTCTGTGATAAGCCACAGGTTCTAATGAACTGGAAATTTGGAACACTGACTTCAGAGTGGGTGGACTCCATGTGAGCTGTTGTCTGTCCTGAGGAGAGGTGGGGGTTTATGGTGGTTCAAAGCATGTCTTTGGGTTTGAATTCTGGCTCTGCTGACAGAGCAACTTCATGGTCTTGGGCAGGTCACTGAAAAAGCCCCAACCTGCTCTTCTGAACAGTGGGCACGATGACAGCTCCTATCAGGTGGCTTAATGGCATGAGGTGCCAAGCGCCTGGTAGAAATTAATAAATATTTGACATCAGATTTTTTACCATTTTGGGGCCTCATTTTCTTTGTATGTAAAATGGTGACAGTACCCACCTCACAGGGCCTTGGGGAGATGAACTGAGGCTTGCGTGTGACTGTGCCCTGGGAGTGGGGAATGCCTTTGGAAACGTTGGGGATGGGTGGGGGGACAGAGTTGTTACACTGGTCAGCTAGCAGGACAATGATGCCCGTTCATACTATGCTGACAGCTCTTCCTATGAGAGGTCCCTGAAGGCCCTTTCTGGTCTGCTAATTCCTTCATATCTATTTCCTGTCATCAAAAGTTAATGAGGATAGGGTGCATGGGGGTTTCAGTTCACCTTGCATGCAGGAGACCTGGGTTCAATTCCCGGATCATACACCCAAAAAGAAAAAAAAAATCTACATATTTAAAAAAAAGTAAGTATTTGGATGGGCCACGGTGGCTCAGCAGGCAGACTTCTTGCCTGCCATGCTGGAGACCCAGGTTCGTTTCCTGGTGCCTGTCCATGCGAAAAAAAAAAAAAAAAGTTAATGAGGACTTGTCATTACCCACTATCAGCTATACTGGTGGAAAACAGACTCCATTTGGGGTTCAAGCCCTGGTATCTCCACTTACTGGTTTTAACATTTGGGCCAGATTAATAAATAAAGCCTGGCCTTATGAAGTCATCATCGTAACACCTACTTCAAAGGATGCTTGTGAAAACCAAACTTGAACGTACCTAGATACACACAGGTACAAATGTTGTGGAGAATATAAAACAGCCCATGTAATACCTGTGCAATTTATTCTACTTGGCCTCTGCTGGTATTTATAGAGCCACACACTGCCATAGTGGGGTAATATTTTTCTGAATTTGCAAACACCTGGTTCTCTAAGGTTTGGAATGCAATTGGAAAACCCAAGGGGCTGGAGGTCACCGTTCGTTTCCCATGTGGTATGAGGTTGGCCTGGAGACCCCCATAAGAAGTGGGAAGTTCTCGTCTCGATATCCGGTGGTGGTTGGTTCCTCCTGGGCAGAGCCCAGCCCTGTACTTGGAAATGCTAGATGATCACCCAACAGCGTTTAAGCAAGAATGTTACGTTCTATCATCTGATTCATATTATTTCCTCCCAGATTCCTATGTTACCTTGAAAACTGAGCAGTTTCCCCCTGGTCCGGTAGTCACATTGATCATATGGTACCTTGTAGTATTCCCTAAGCATTAGCTCTCTTAGGCTGAATTTTAACTTCTTGAGAACAGGGTCATTGTTGTCAACTTTCTCACAAGGTATTTGGCAAAAGAGTTGAAAACAGTGGGTTCACACTGAATATTTGTTCATTGAGTAAGTGTGGTAGGAATGAACCTGTAGGAGTAGATATTTATGGAAAAATGGCTCTGAGGTATTAATGCATTCATTCATTCAGTCGGCAATACTCGTCTATCATCCTTAAAGTGTCATCCACTGTGCGAAGTATTCAAACCTGAGAGAAGATTAAGACCTGTTGTGGGGAAGCTCTCGGTCCAGGGTAGGGGAAAAGGCAGGGAAAGAAAAAAATGACGGTGCAGAGTTGATGTATGCTCTTTTTTTTGATTTGTTAAATTGTGTAGGGACGTACAGTGCAAAAAAAAAATAGCGTTTGTGCTGGACTGCAAAGAGAAGGTAAACTTCTCCAGGTGGTGGAGGTAGGGACAGAGAGGGAAGGGCGTGTGCAGAGGCATTGTGGCGGGGCCTGGAGGAGCAGCAGGAAGCTCTCTGGGGCTGGAATAGTGCAGGTGTGAGTTTCCATGTGTGCATGTGTGCGCGCATGGGCATGTGTGGCATGTGTCCCTGTGTGTGGGAAGGTTGAACTGGAACGATGGGCTTGGATCTTGTGTGGTCTACCGTGGAGCTTGCATTCATTCCTTCAAGTATTCAGCAAGCACCTACTATGTACCAGTGCAGCGGTGTTTTGCATGTGTTGCCTCATTTCCATGTGTTGCCTGCATTTCTCAAAGCAGCTCCATGAGGTAGGTGCTGTTATCATTACTCTCGTTTTGAAGATGAGGAAACTGGGGCTTAGAGAGGTTAGGTGACTTGCCCAGTGTACACAGCTCAATGGTTTCCAGATCTAGAGGGCTGGGAGGAAGGTGCACCCACATTGGCAGAGAAGTGAGGCTGTTGGTGCAGAGTGATCATCCTAAGGCTGCTCGGAGTGTCCTGCCTGGGTCTGATGGATGCCAGATCTTTGGCAGATTCCTCATCTGCTGGAGCCTCTCTGGCTTTCTTTAAGTTCCCTGACAGTGCCAACTTCTACACGCAAATGCATGTGCTTTTTTCAACTTGGAATGCTCTCCCCCTAATTTCTGTGGCTGACTATTTTTCATCTCCTCAGAAGGGGTTTTCCTCACCTCACATACATCTCTCCTGGCAGTAGGCCTCTCATAAATCTTTCTGCTTCCCTCCTTCTGCCATTTGTAACTGCAGGTCGCTGAGTGAAGAGCTTGGACCCTGGGGCAAATTCCTAGGGTGAGAATCCAGCCCCACCTTTTACCCACTGCTGGGATATTGGACGTGTTTTCCAGAGTTCTGGGCCTTGTTTCCTGTTTCTAGAAAATGGGGAGGTTCATGTACCCCCCTCAGAGGGTGGTTGTGGGGACTCCTTGGAGGCAGAGCCTGGCTGGGGCTGCCATGAAAAAATTACCTTCAGCTGGTGCCTTCAACCAACAGAAGTGTATTCTCTCACCGTTCTGGGGGCAGGAAGTTGGAATTCAAGGTCCCAGCAGGGTGGGGCTCCCCGAAGGCTCCAGGGGAGGGAGGGCCCTTCTGTGCCTTGTCCAGCTTCTGGCTCTCGGATTGCGTAATTCCGTTCTCTGCCCCCGTCTTCACACGGCCTTCTCCTCTCCTCTCTGTCTTCCCTTCTGTCTCTTCCAAGGACACCTGTCACTGGATTTAGGGTTCACCTGGCTAACCCAGGATGACCTCATCTCAAGATCTTGACTTTAATCACATTTGCAAAGACCCTTTCCCCTAGTAAGATAGCCTTCGCAGATACCGGGGGTTAGGATGTGGACACAGCTTTTGGGGGGGCACATCTTTTCGCCCCACTGTACTCTGCACGAACCTCTAAGCTCCATGAGGGCAGGACCTAGTGAGTCTGTTCATGGGTGTTGTATCTCCAGCACCTGGCAGGATGACCGAATTTAGTAGTTGCTCAGGAAATTTGCAGTGAATGGGTCCTTGCTTTGATGGTTATAAAGTCATCAGCCGCTTTGTCCTGGGTCTGCCTTGGAGTTGGGAAGGGATAAGTTCCTTGGGGTGGGGTTAGGGGGGCAGCTGTAGTCTTTCCTCCCTCCCATCCATCCAGCAGCTCTTCTCCAGTGGTGGGGAGTAAGCTCCTGTGGGATTTCTGGCGGTCACCTTCCCCCTGGAGGACCTCTCCCAGGCCCAGCCTGCCGAGCCACAGCCAATTAGGGCGGCTTAGATGCTAATGAGTCTGAAGCTGCTTGGTAAGCTGTTTAGCACATGCCGGGAGGTGAGAGGGAGAAGCCCGTGGGAGGAGTGGCATCTGTCATCCTGCCGGGGCTGCAGAAGTGCAGGGGGCCTGCCCGAGACTCAGCAGGGCAGGCACGTGTCTGGACCGCAGCTGCGGCCCTCTGGGCTAGGTTCACACAGGTGGCTCCCGAGGCACCTGGCCAGGGAGCAGCTGGGAAAATAATACAGAGTATTCTACTGCTAAAATAATTTGCTGTTTACCGAGCACTTCACAGGAGCCAGGCTCTATGCTCAGAGCGTTCTCTGGACTTAATTTTGTCTCATCTTTACAGCATCATGGATTCCCCCCTGATTATGTTCTCTCATCTGGCAGCTGAGCATTAGAGCCCCTCGGTTTTTGTGACCTCCACGGCATAGTGCTAGCTAGCTGCGGAATCACACATTTGAATTCCTGGCTCCGGAGCTCCTGCTCACCTTGGTTATTCATGAAGTCAGTATGGAAAGCTGTGAGTTTACATTTATTGAGCACCTACTGTGTGCCCCATATACTCCCCTGCTTCCTGCGTATGGCAATCACGAGATGAGAACTTTAATTCTATATTTATTGGTTGCCTAAGCTGTGCCAGGTCTTTTATCCGCAAGTGACTTCTGGGCTTCTCGGACAGTGTAGGCTGCTCTGAGGATTCCCATTATCCAGATGAAGAAACTGAGTCCAAAGGGTTTAAACGAACGTGCAAGTGTGTGCGGCGCAGGGGAGCAGAGCCCGCAGTGGGTAGAGGCTCACCCCTACTTCAGAACTGGCCCCCTTCCACTAGACTCGGGCTTCTCGAGCGACGGTGGTGAGATCTACATTTATTATTATTATTATTATTATATTTTTAAGATATAATAAAAAGTAATTACATAATTACTAGAGAAATGATCATGTCTGTGGCCATTGTGCAATGCCAAATGGCCATGCAAGTTCCTAAATGCTCCGAGCGTCTGTGATTGCCTTAGGCCAGCAGCTCACAGGCCCCTGGACTGCTCTGGGTGCTGCCCGGCTCCCCACACACACGGCCTCTTTGCTGCCATGTCTTTTTTTTGCCCATTAGCACAACCCTGAAGGCTCAGTGGCATCACCAGAGCGTGGTATGGAGTGAGGCCCAGGAATCGGTGCGGCCGGGATTGAGCTTGTCTTTGAGTGTTTATGACTATCATTTCACTTCCAACAGTCCTTTAAGGGAGGCAGGTGGGATGACTCCCATCTCTTACAGATGGGAAAGCTGTGGTTGGGCCAGGGCTAGTGGCTGCCGCCTCGAGTCCCAGCCCAGGGCTCCTTGTGTTCTTCCTGCACCCCAGATTCAGCCCTGGAAAGCCCCTTCTCTGATCAGGTAGAGACCTGATTCAGTGGGTGTCCTCGGGTTCTCCCAGGACCCCAGGCCCGATGATGGAAGAGGAAGGAGAATGAAGAGGTCCCTGGAGTCAGAGCCACATCTGGAGTCATAAGGGACCAGCCAGCCCCCGAGACCCCTTCAAACAGGAGCGTTTGAGATGCAGCATTCCCGAGCCGCATCAGCCAGGGGGGTCAGAGCCCGCCCCTCTCTTCTTTCCTCCTGGTGAGGAAGCTGTGTTCCTCCTGGACTGAACCTCATTTGTCCAACAGAGTCTATTAAAAAGTTTCCTTCCAGGTCTGGGACCAAATGTTCTGAGCCAGCCATCCATGGGGGGAGAAGAATAGCTTTGTCGTTTCAGAGTGTGAGCGCGGAGCCACAGAGAGGTCTCATTTCTTCCGGGTAACTTCTAAGTGGGCCTGGAAGTCAGTGGGGGGTAAATCCTGGAGCCTCTCCTCGTGACTCAGGTGGTTCTGAGTCCCGTCTGAGCTGGGTATCCATGACCCCGGCCCAGAAGATCCCACAAGGAAGCGTCTGCCGAGCAGAGGAGGCGGAAACGGAGGACTTGGGGGAGGGGTGAAGGTGGGGCTGGCGGCTTGACAGCAAACTGCTTTGTTTCCAGGCTTTGGGTGGATACATTGTATATGCGCAAATAATGCTGCTAGCTAGAAATGCATTTTAGCTTGATGTGGAAGTGGGCCCACAGATTTCTGCTTAGGAATGTTATTTTAGCTTTTCTTTTTGAAATGCCTTGCAGATTTCCCCATTTCCTGACTACCATCTTTATGACAATAGCTGTTATTTATTGCACTCCTGCTAGGTTCCAGACAGTGTGATGGATGCTTTGCGTGCATGATCTAATTACTTTACAGCCTGATGATGATGATGATGATATTATTGTGAAATGATAATGAACAATATTATAATGAGTACTTATTAAATGCCAGGTAGTGTGTTAAAAGCTTGCTTTACCTGCATTACCGCATATCTTCTCAGGCCTGCCACCCAGGAAGGTACTATTACTGTCCCCATGAGGTGTCAGGCGTGGGGTAATCTGGGCGAGGCAGCAGAGGTACAGAGAGATTCAGCAACTGACCCAAGATCACGGCTGAAGTTGCGACACAGGGCTTTCTTGCAGAGCTCCACTTCCTTGGACTGATTGGGGAGTGGATGAGCCTCACTGCCTTGGCCCTTGTTAAAACCAGGGCCCCAAAGAGAATTCTTTTTTCTTGGGTTTGAGGGGACTTGGGAGCAAAAGTGGAATCTGAGCGGCTGGAATGGTCCATGGTCCCTGACGCTAGGTCACAGGCAGAGTGGGTTAGAGCTGCCACACAGCACGTATATTCATTTATAACAACCAGGGTTTCCAAGGTGTCTGTGGCTCTCATCTGGGACCTGGAGCATCCGAGCAGTCTTGAATTGGGGGCAACGTCTTTTCCTGATCCTTGTCACTGTGCCAGCTGCACCCGCGCATCGGGGGAACGGCAGTGATGCATATGCCCAGCTGAATGCCGTGTCTCCGGGTCAGCCCCCTTTCTGTCCAGGGTTCCTCTTCTGCAGCCTGGGCTCTGGCTGGACCAGCAGCCCCCCTGCCCCTGCCTCTGCAAGGGTCCCTGTGCAGACAGCCTGCAGTAGCCCCCCGGTCTTCCCACTGCCCACCTGTCTTCACGCAGGTCTGGCTAAATGGCAGAGCTGAACCCCAGGCTAGCTCAGTGCATGGCTGAAAGCCACCCCGATACCGCGTGTCCACCTCCTCTCCAGGGACTGACAGAAACATGGAAGGTGATGGGACCACCATCCCCAGGCTCTTTCCGGGAAACAGCAGCCTCCCGGTCTCTTGCTCTGATCAGAATCCTTCTAACAGCCACCGGCTGTTTCATTTAACGAGCACTTGATCAGGTAGGGTTTTGTGGTTTTGTATTTGAAGTGGTCCACAGGTGTTGATTTGTTTTGTCTCCCGAGCTAGACTGAATGCCTCCTGACCCAGGCTCATTTTAATGATTCATCTCTTTAAAAATAATTGTCTTACTTTTTGGTCTCGTTATAAACGTAACGTCCACCTGTGGTACAAAAATTTAAAAGAATGTTTCAGGGCCAGGGCTAGGGTGAGGCGAGAGGTACTCGTCTTGGGTACAAAATTTAAGGGGTGCCAAAAAATTCACTAATCAAGATAAATACATTCTAACGCAATATTGCAAGGAATCAAAATTAATTTAAAAGAAATCCAGGGTGAAACAACATATCAATTTTTAAAATAAAGCAAGGACCTGAGTGAGTCGGGGTTAGGGTGAGGAGAGTGAGGCAGTGTCGTGTGGGTGCAGGCTTGGAACCCGTCTTTCTTTTGGATATTGAAAGGTTTTTTCATCTTGGATTATTTTGGGCATTGTTGTTGATTTTTTAAAGACTTTCATTAAAATATTGCTTGCTTGATAACTGTGTTTCTTGGTGTCCCCTTAAATTGTACACCTGAAGCCGGTGCCCCAGTGAACTTATCCTTGTCCCAGCCCTGGGAATATTGGCCAATGTTACTGAGAACTTGTGTCCTAGGCCTCTTCTTCTGTGTCTGTTTATTTTTTAATTTTTGGACCTAAGTAATCATGGTTAGAGTTAACAGAAAATATCATTTGCATTTCTGTTCTTTTTTTAAAAAATATTTACTTTTTTATTTATTTTCCCCACTGCCTCCCCTTGCCCTCTTCCCCCTAGTAACCTCTAATCTGCTTTCCGTCTGTGAAGCTGCTCTTTCTACTCATCTAATGATGTCATTCGGTGTTCGTCCTCATGTGCCTGTCGCATTCCACCCAGCACAGTGTTTTCAGGTTTCTTCCAGGTTGCAGCATGTCTCAGAACGCCACCCTTTCTTATTACGGCTGAGCAATACGCCATTGTGTGGAGGGACTGCGTTGTGTTTAGCCATTCATCTGTTGACGGACACCTGGGCTTTGTCTGCCTTTTGACTATTGTGGAGAGTACCTCTGTCAGCACTGGTGCACATGTGTCTGTTTTGTGACCCTGTTTTTACTCTCTCTGGGTATATACTTAGACATGGGATGGCCAGGTTATGTGGTAATTCTATATTACCTTTTGGAGTAACTAAGTGTTCTATGTGTAGAATCCTGACAATAATCCCATAATTTAGGAATCATTATGTTCATATTTCTCAGACCTTCAGAAAGTAGCAATTTGCCACTAACGCAGTGGGAAGGGGGGAGAACCAGGATGTTAGCAAGACTGTTTGGCTAGAAGCCCTCGGGTCACTATTGCCTGTGTGCAAAGAATTTCCAGTCCCGTCACATCCTCCAGGCAGCCTTCTCTCCATCTCATGAGGTACTCTCTGCTGACCTCTGCTCCAGCACTTACCATAGCAGGCAATGGCTTTCGATTTACTTGCCTGTCTTTCTCATGAGACCTCTTAAAAAGGACCTTCTCTCTGAGATCTGTCCTGTAACGGTGTGTTGAAGAGTGCTTTGAAAACTATTGCTTTTTTGCTTTCTTTGCTTTGTATATATGTTACATTATATAATAAAAAAAGTAAAAAAAAATAAATAAATAAAAAGGGCAGTCTGCTCATCTCCCCTGGTTGTCTGGAGTTCAAAACATGAGAGATTAAAAAGAGAAAAGGTGAGAGATTTATAGTCCGCTCACCTGGACTTGATCACCTGCTGTGTGTGGGCTCTGGCTGCTCCTTCGATGGCCCCAGTGGAAACATGCTCTTTGGAGCGCCTGGGCATCATATCCTCTTATTGGTAAACACAACCTTTCTTTGGATTTAGGCTCATCCATCAAGGCCCATTAAGCAGCAGCGGCTTGGGGCCAATTTTCTGAGTGACTGGCGACGGATGATATTTGAAGATCCAGCAGAGGAGATGTGGAAGACTCGTCTGCTGAGCCAGCTCTGTGCTGCTGCCCCGTGTGCATAACGGGGGAGAGCCGTGCTGTGTAAGTGCCCACCTGTGGGAGTCAAGGCCTGGAGGCCCAGAGAGGAAGTCCCACAGGCTTAGTCCACCTTGCCTGGATTTGGAAGCAAAGGGGAAGAGAAAGTGCTGGAAAAACCCAACTGAGCTAAACTCCTGGCCTCTCGGCCATTATTTGCTTACCCCATGGATATTTACTGGGCACCCATGAGGTACAGGAAGCTGCTCAACTCTGGAGGAGCAACAGTGGCTTCCTGACCCACTAAAGTTCATGATTTAGCGGCGTCCACACTGCCCACTGAAATGGGTTTGTGATTAGCAAGCAGCCGCAGCCTCTGTGAAGTGCTGGGGTGGTCATCATTCTTTCCTTTCCCACGGCATGTTTGGGAATCCTGTGTGCATGAAGCGGCATTCTGTCTTATCTGAATGGTGAGCTGAGAGTTGCGTGGGGTGACAGCTGGAGCTCTCAGTAATCCTGGAAAGAATCCAAACTCTCAGATATCACCCCGTCCAAGGAGTCTTTCCTGACCCCCACCTCCACCTCATCGCAGGTTGAGTGATGGGCCCCTCTGCTGTGTCCACGCATCTCCCTGCACTTCCCTTGCCCTGAGCATACGCGCAGTGTTATTTAGTGCTGACTCTTGGGGGTCTGTTTCCCACATGAACTGTGAGCTACCTCTAAGCAGGGGTGATGTTGTTTCACCCCTATAACCTACAGTTACCGGGGCTTGGTGGGTAGTACCTGCTCAGTAAGTGTTTGTGGAAGGAATGCAGTGAGTGGATGACTGAGCAGGTGCAAAGGCTTAGGGCAAGCTTGCCCTGCAATGTTAAATGCTTGCAAATTAATCTAGTGCAAACTGCATACATAAGGGAAAAGTGATTTTCCCAATGGAAGTGTGCTCAAAAATTTGAAGTGCTTTCAGAATCAGCTGGAAGTCTCATTCATTCATGAGGGTTTTTTTTTAAACTTCACTTGACTGAGCTGGTCTTGTCACCTATGTACATTAAGTCACCTGGAAGCAGGTCTCTGGTGATAAGCTGCGGGTCTCTGTATCATGTTATAAACATTATGGCTCTTTGAAGTCTACTGCTTTCCACCTTTCTCCTACCCTAGGTCCGATTCTAATTGTTTCTCATTTGGGTTGTTACATCAACCTCCTCTATGCTCTCCTACTTTCCTATCCATCTGTTCTCTAATGGACATTAGAATGCAAATCCGATTATGCCATGTCCCTGTTAATAATCTGTTACAGGAATCTGTTTTGGTTTGTTAAAGCTACTGGAATGCAATATACCAGAAATGGATAGGCTTTTATAAAGGGGATTTAAGTTACAAGTTACAATTTTAAGACCTTGAAAATGTCCAAATTAGGGCAACAAAAAGAGGATACTTTCTTGGAAGAAATGTTGCTGGCATCTAGGACAGCTCTGTCAGCTGGTCCTTTGCTCCTAGAATCTGCTGCTCTCAGCTTCTAATTCCAGTGTTGCTCCAAATATCTGTGTCTGTCTGCTCTCTGTGTCGGCTCTGCTGTCTCTCTGTCTGCGAGAGCTTTTAAGGACTCCAGTAAACTAATTAAGACCCACCTGGAATGGATGGGGTAACATCCATCTCCATGGAAATAATCTAATCAAAGCATACCACCCACAATTGGGTGGGTCACATCTCCATGGAAACAACCTAATCAAAAGGTCCCACCCACAGTAAAAGTCTGTACCCTCAAGACTGGATTAAAAGAGCATGAATTTTTTTGGCTACATGAGTTTCAAATTAGCACATGGGTGGATAAAGTCCATGCCTAAGCCCCTCTATTTATAACTTGCAGACCTATGCGTCCTCACTTTCAATCAGTTGGCATTCTTGTCCTTCCTTTAGATATCTCTGAAGCTTTGTAATCCTGTTCCCTTTGTCCGAACTCCTGTCTCCTCTTCACCTAGTTAACTCTTGCTCACCTTTAGGTGTAGCAGTCAATCCTTTGTTTCACAGTCGCCTATTTATGTCTCTGCCTCTCCTACTGGACTCAGCATTTTAAGGGCAGGGTCTTCCTTTCTTCTCCTGGTTATCTTCAGCCACTTGCTGGGACTGGCCCAGGGAAGCCACTCATGACCTATTTGTCCACTGAATGAAGACCCAAGGTTTCCTTAAAACACTTGTAAATTACGAAGCCGAGAGGGAAAAAGCATAACATAGTTAACCAAATCAAGCTTCAAATATGGGTCAGTGGATTGGAACATGGAATCAAAGTGGTCAAGACGTTGTTTAAGAGACACGAGTATTGGAGTCTTGCATGTAAATTGCAAATTTATTCTCCATGTTCATGCTTGGAAAGGTGGTGGCATCTGTCCACCCATGTGAAAATGACCAAAATATAAAGAGACAGAAAGCACCACTTACGCTACTAATGATGCAGAATGTTGCGGAGTTAGTGTTGCCCTGAACTATGCTGAAACAACTGGAAGACACCACCCCAAAGGCATCCATACATTCACCCATCCACCCACCCATTTATTTGCTGGGCCAGGCACTAGGGGACCAATGAGAAACCAACACAAACTTTGCTTCTGCTCTCACAGACCTTCAGACTAACAGGGGCCACAATCATTAAAAAAACTAGACACAATGGCTGTGCTTAGTTACAGGCAGCGAGACATGCTCTAAAGGGAAAGGGCATTCAACAAAGGAGCTGGCCCAGAAGTCAGGGGGGACTTCTTGGAGGAAGCAATTCTTGAGTGAGATTGGAGGGAGGAGTAGAAACGGACTCCAGAGCTTGAGGATTTCCAGGAAGAGAAAGGAGGCTGAAGAGGGAAAGCTGAGTTAAACCATTTTGACCATTTTACATAATTTTTTCTTTCCCAGAGAAAAATCTTATTACCTGGGAAAAGACTGAATACTTTGAAGCAATGTAAGCTCTATCTTACACCATCTGCGTCTGAGAAGATAGAGCACACAGGAGCTGCGGTGTCGCTGTCCTTGGTGCTGAAGGCCCTTCCCATGGGTAATGGTTGGTGCCATCACCACGTTTTTAGGAAGGTCAGAGAGGAGCCGAAACGTGAACGGAGAAGAGGACAATTATTTCAGGAAGAGTTGCACAAAGAAGGCGGTGGGAGGAGGGGGTAGCTGACAGCCTTCTTCAAACATTTGAAAGATTGTCCTGTGGAGAAGAATGGAATACAGGGGGACACAGGGGTCCGCGCAAGGCACAGGCTTGCCCACTTCGGGGCAGACTCTTTCAAGATGAAAGCTCACAGTGTTGGGATGTGGCCTACAAAAGCAGCGGCGCCTGTAAGGCGACATGTTTAAGCAGAAACTGGACAGCCAACCTCCAGAAGGAAGCCAGGGAAATGCTTTCACAGCGTGGGGTGGGGGTGGGGAGGATAGAACAGAGGTTGAAAGCAGCCTGTAGGGTGAATCCAGCCCTCCGATATGCTCTGGCCCTCAGAGGGTTATAGAAATCAAATTCGTTTTCAAAAAAGTATCTGTATTTGGGTTTCTTTCTGTTTTTTTTTTTTTTTTAAGGTGGAAGAATGGGCAAATGGGATCAGCATTCCAGAAGTGCCACAATTATCTATGGCTGATATGTACTGGTGTGTGTTTTCTGGGAGTGCTGAACCAAATTACCAAAACACTTAGTGGATTAAAACAATGCACATTCATTCTCTTTTGGCTCTGCAGGTCAGAAATCCAAAATGGATTTCACTGTTGACAAGGCTGCATTCTTTCTAGAGAATTACTTTCTTGCCTTTACCAGCTTCTAGAGGCTGCCTGCCTTCCTTGGCTCCTGGCCCCTTCCTCTGTCTTTAAATCTAGCAGTACAGCCTCTTCCGTTCTTTTTGATGACTCCCACGATCACAACTCCTCCTCTCACTCTTTTTTACGTTGGTTCCATCCAGATAATCCAGGGTAATATCAGTATCTCAAGATTCTCAAACACATCTGTAAAGTTCCTTTTGCCACATAAGGCAGTATATTCACAGGTTTCTGGGATTAAGACATTGTGTTTGCAAGCTGCCAGAATGCGATACGCCAGAATTGGAATGACCTTTAAAAAGGGGAATTTAATAAGCTACAATTTTACAGTTCTAAGCCTATAAAAATGTCCAAATTAAGGCACCAACAAGAGGTTACCTTCACTCAAGGAAGGCCGATGGGTCAGGAACACCTCTGTCAGCTGGGTAATCACGTGGCTGACATCGGCTGGCCTGTTGCTCCTGGGTTCTCTTGCTTTCATCCTCTGTTCCTGTGGAGGTCCTTCAGTTTACTACTCTAGGGCTGACTTTCATCTCTTGGCTTCTCTTAGCTCTCTCCAGGTTCTGGCTTGCTTAACATCTCATGCTACGCCTGCTGGGCTCCAAGCATCTCTTCTCCAAGTGTCAGCATTTGTGTCAGCTCTGCTTTATTTCTGTCGGCTCTGTCATTTCTGTCAGCTCTGAGTCTCTTCAAAATGTTTCCTCTTTTAAAGGATTCTAGTAAACGAATACAGACCCACCTGGAATGGGTGGAATCACATCTCCAACTAATCAAAAGTTACACCCACAATTGGACATGTCACATCTCTGTGGAGGTAATGTAATCAAAAGATTCCAAACTACAGTATTGAATCAAGATTAAAAGAAATGGCTGCCCTCACAAGATTGAAACAGGATTGAAACATGGCTGAGGGACATATATTTTCAAACCAGCACAGACATGGACATATTTGAGAGTCTTATCTGTGCCTCGCACATGTGGTCAGCTTTTTAGAGTCCACTGATCTGGCGTTATGTGTCCCCTTTACCCAGCTCTCCACTGCAGACACGTGCTTTTGTGATCCCCACGTTAGAGGGCAGAGCTAGATGACTATTCTGCTTCTAAGATTCTATAGCTAGAAATGAGATTTAGCATATACATGAGGACTTAATGCATTAAAATAAAGCTTTCTGTCTTGGGGAGCTGGAGGTCAGAGGTAAAAGGAATGAGTAGAAGTTTCAGAGTTGCTCAGAGGTGTGGGCTTTAGTGCTTGCAAGATGTAACATAATCAGTTCTATTCAACATGTTATTGAGCATGGGCTCTGTTCTGTACAGGATTAAAAATTAGATAAGACAAAGCACAAGGCAGTAGAAACTTCTCTCGCTGAAGAAAGATTTCTGAATGCAAGTGAGCAGGAACGATACGATGATAAAGATGTCCTGGAGAGTGCTGTAACTTATTTAAACAGCCTGACTCACTTACAAATGTCCCTGCTTCAACAGGGATCCTAACAAATTAGTTGTGTCACACCATCTAGCTGACCACAATGCACTGGCATTGAGGACGGTTCAGCTATGACATTGTCTCTGGCCTTCAGGAGGTTGTTTGGCTGCGGAGATATCATCCTATGTGTGAAACTAAGAGCAATGCGGCCTCTTGTGGGGTTAAGGTCTCACCTGTGTGGCACAGAGAGGTGCCGAGGTGTGTGGAAGACACATGGTGGACCAGCCCTGGAGGGCACTCGCTGAACATCACACCTGCACCAAGCAGGTACCTGCTTTCTGGTTCTGCACTTGAGTATTAGGCAGAAACACCAACTCCAGATAACTTCGACTGAAAAATAATTCATTTGCAGTTTTCAGGGATGCCCTGAAGAAGGAAGCCTCTGCAAGAACAGGCAGAACTGATCTCTGCAGACCTAAGGAACAGGATCCGATGGGAGCTTCCTTGGCACCCAGTAGTCAGGATGGATCAGCTTGGACCTGTGACTTTCCCCTTAATTTCCCAGAGAATGCGCCTGTGGGGTTGAGTTGGGTCTTGATCAAGGAGGGAGGATACCTTGATCAATGGCCCCACCAAGACTGTGTGACTGGAGAGAGGTGATTCCCAAAAGGAAGTGGGGTGCTGTTCCAGTAGAGGAAGGGTTGGATACTGAGATCAGCTGCACATTTTGTTTGAAATGATTATCAGAGCCAGACCAAGCAAGTTCCACAGTCCCCTACCACTTTCCTAAATCCTTGAGGTGAGAGGTGATGCAGAGTGTGGAGAGAGCTGTTAATGAGCTGACTGATGTTGGTCGAGTCGGTTCCCTTTCTGGGCCTCAGTTTCTTCCTTTGTAAATCAAGGGAGGCAGCCTGGAGGGCCTCTACATTCTCTTTCACCTCCAAAATCTAGAATTCTCTCTAGCACAAGCACCTGGTCAGATAATCATGGTATTCATGAAATTAGATTTAACATTCCCCTGCAATCAATGATAAGAACCGCCTGCAGAAAAAAGGCTCGAACATTTCCCTGTAATTGAAAGGTGACTCATGTATCAGCAAAAGAGGACAGGCAGGAGATTATCTCCCCAGTTTCCATTGGGGTGACTGATGCTAAGGATGAGCGTGGCATTGATGATCGGAAGCATTGAGAATGACCAGCAAGATTTTGGGTAGCATGGAAGCAAACACCTCACTGATAACCCAGAAAACTTGTACACGTAGCACATGGGGAGTGCCATATTGCACAACTCTTGATGGCTGGTGGGGTGGGGGTGGGGGGCCATGCTCATAGAATGCAATATGAATGCTGCCCCCTGGAAGTGTGCAAAGAGGCGCCCCTGACCAGGTGATCATTGCAGTGTTGCAAATGTAAGTTATCCCTGGACAGTCAAGGGGAGAAACTTGACTCTTTGGGCAGGTTTCTGGGTTTCGTGTTCTCCCTTTCTGAAGCCTCTGGAATCTCCTCCCCTAGCTGTCCTCGCCTTCCCTTGTTAATAGTGCATCATCCTTGATGGTCACAGAGTAATCATAATGATCAGAAGCATTAATGGACACTAGCTCTGCGCTAGGAACTGCATTAAATACTTAATATATGTCATCTTATTTAATTTTGAAATAATTTTCAGAGGTAGGCACTACTATTATGCTTGCAGGACTCTAATTACTTTCATTTCTGGAATAAATTCCTATTCTGAAACATATGTGGGATAAGTCCCACATTCTGAAAAATAAGAATATGGGGATTTGTCTAAGTGGGGACTATTCTTGCACAAGCAGAGTGAAATGGACAACTAGATAATTAACCATAATAAAACAATGGTATTGACCAGGCAGTGCTTGTTATTGCCTGCATTTTCCAGACTGGAGAATGGTGGTTTAGAGATGGTGGTTACTGTGCCCAAAGACCAAACACTAGGAAGGAAAGTAGAGAGCAGGCATTCAAACGAAGAAAGGATTGACATCAAAGCTTGTGCTAGTTGCATTACGCCTTGCTGCCATGTAGGGAGCAGAGGGGACTGTGAATTGGTCTGGCCCAAGTAAGTGTCATCTCCATGCCAGGCCAACACCTTTAGGAACCTTGAGCCCAATCTGTGTGTGTGCCTGGCTGTCGTCCACCTCTCCCTGCCAGTCTTTGTCCCGTGTGAACTCTTTCTGCTGGGTCTGCCTCTGACCTTGTGACTTCCTGCAGGAACAATCAGGCTAGCGTTGGTTTGCCCACTCAAGCGGAGGCCCTGAGAACATTGGGGTGAAAATGGGAAGCTGTGTTTTGCAATCCGTGCTTGTATCATTGAAGCCAAGAAAGACCCACGAGGGTCATCCTCAGCAGATGGAGCCCGAGCCTGCCCAGCTCTCTTCCCCGAATAGCGCTGCCCTCTCCTGCTCAGTGTCTAAGGGTTATGCTGTACTTACGAATTCACTTACATCACAAATAAAAGCCCACTAATGATTTTGCACTAGCCGTGCCCTTCTAACAGTGTGTCTTTGTCACCTGCCTACTTTCACATTTAAGAAGTATCTACCTCCTCTTAGGTCTTAATCCTTGCTCCATCCTAATCTACCTTCTGCCTCTGTGTGTGTGCCAACTCCATTATGCTCCCTCTGATTATATATTTTTAAGTATTTATTTGTTTTGAATGGGCGATATGCAGTGTGATAGAAAAGTTAATTAGCTCCCCAGGTGTGCAGCAAGCATTTCTCCCCCTGGCAGAACTGGTGTCTCTATTTCTTGTCCATCGTTTTGTCTCTGTGTCTAGCAGGTTAAACCTTATGCAGTCACCTTGTCTAGAGGTCAGAGTGGTTGCCTATTGGCAATTTCACGTGGTTCAACCAAATTCAAGCATATATATATTGGATTTATATTTTATTGCCATCTGTGCCCATTTGAATCTGCGATGGACCCCAGAAAAGCCAAATTCTTTAATCCTCATTCAATATTACTGGGTAGGATCTTTTTTATTGTTACCATGGAGATGTGACCCATCCAATTGTGGGTGGTAACTTTTTGATTAGATGGTTTCCATGGAGATGTGTTTCCACCCATTCAAGGTGGGGTTGCTTCCTAGAGCCATTTAAGAGGGAACCATTTTGGAGAAAGCTTTAGAGCCACCAGAAGCGACAGAGCCACCAGAACAGACAGAAGCCTGGGAAGCCATAGAAGAGAAAGCTAACAGACCTCCGCCATGTGCCTTTCTTGCTGAGAGAGAAGCCCTGAACATTATAGGCCTTCTTGAACCAAGATATCCTTCTCTGGATGCCTTAATTTGGACATTTTCATAGACTTGCTTTAATTTGGACATTTTCACGTCCTTAGAACTGTAAACTTCCAACTTATTAAATTCCTCTTTTAAAAGCCATTTCCGTTTCTGGTATTCAGCATTCTGGCAGCTTGCAACTAGAACACCATCTTATAGGTCACATATTTTCATGTATGTTTTCTGTCTGCCCCAATCAGAATGGTAAATTCATGGAGCTAGGTCGTTTTGTTTTTGGCTCAATGTCTTATACTTAGATCCAGGCCTCAGAAAAGGATCTCAAAAGTCCATGAATAAATCACTTTCTTTTCATATATGGTAACTGACTCTGGATACTGCTCTGTACCCTGCTCCTCGCTCAGCACTATGTTTATAAATTGTTCCTTTCCGTACATGGACATCTGCCTGGTGTTCTGATCAGCTGCATGGTATAATGTGGTGGGGACGTACCCCAACTGATGTCATCAGCATCCTAATTGGTGTGACTAATACCCTTCTCATGGCCATCTTGTTTTTCCCATTTTTTTCTTCATTATGAGCAAAGATCCAATTAACATCCTGCGCAGCCTTCTTTGTCCACAAGTGTGAGAACCCGTAGGATGTTTCCTACAAGTGGAACGGCTGGGTCAGAGGTTCGTGCCTTGTTATTTTGAATAGCTATTGCCTAATTGCTTTATGGTGTGCCTGGGGAGGAATCACAGTTCACATGGGTAGGGTATCAGCTTTCTTGGTTGTTGCTGTTGGGAAACAACCCTCTGGCTACTTGGACTCTGCAGAGCCACAGTAGTGGGGGCGGGCATGGTGGGTTGAGGGGAGGTGGGGGTGACTGCACGCTGCTCAGGTTTCCTGAAGTTTGTCTTGCTACTCTCTGTGGTACCTGCGGTCCATGCTTTGCATGCTAACCTGTTACATTTGTATTAGAAGATGGATTTCTCAGCAGGATACAACCAAATTAGTTTTGCTGTTGGAAGCCACCATAGGATGCTAGTTGGAACACAGCCGCTGCATGGGCATGAGACAGCAAAACAAGGGGGGTGGGGGGTGGCACGGCCATAAAATCACAATCTCTCTTAGGAGCTGGAACTGTCAGGGTGCAAGAGAGCAGTTTTCCTCCATTAACTTCAGCCCCCTCTCCTCTCTGTGGAATTAATGCTCTCTCCTACAACATGTTCATGTTCAACTCTTTCCTTGAGTGCCTAATGTATGCCAGCCACTTTCTGAACTTTAACTTAATGGCCTTGAGAGTCCTGTGAAGCAGGCTCTATCTGTATCTGGTAGAGGATGTAACAGGCTCAGAGAGATGGAATGAATTGCCAGAGTAAGCTTTTTAAAAATATAAATAAAAAGTCACCTGCTGCTTAAGACCTGCCAATTTAAAGCCCCCTTCCCTCCACAATGGACTTCTTTCTGTCACTTAAACCCATCTCAGGGCCTTTGCAATTTTATTGCCTTCTGCCTAGAACATTTCCTCTGCCCTAAATTTCACATGGCTGGGTCCTTCTAGTCACAGCTCAGGTGTCACCCACGTAGGGGGACACGAAGCTTCTTTGACCATATCCCTCCATCATATTCTCTATCCTCATCCTATTTTTATTGTGCACAACTCTTCTCATTATCTCAAAAAGTGCTTTCATTGTTCTTTTTGTTAAAGTGGAAATTAAGGTTGCTTCTTTAAAAACTTGCATGAATGGATGCTCATTTGGCTGAAATGGTTCCCTTTGAGTCTTGACCCAAGGCTGGGAGAACAAGACTCCCTGGCTGCAATTAGGCAGGTCTCCCACATTCTTGGGACCATTTTGTTTAGATTGACCACTGAGGCTAGTCCTTTTGCATTTTGAGGGACTTTTTGTCTCTTGTGAAGTAACAGATTATTATTACAAAAAATATAACCCTACTTGGATCTTCACTGAAGGGAAAACAGTTACTGGTCAGTGCTGGCCAAAACCATCAGATGAGGTTCATAGCCATCCTTTTAAGAATCTATGGTTTCAGAAGTAATTTATTCGTACAATCATGTAGGGTTTTGTGGTTGCTCTAGAAATACATAATTTCAACACAAATCACCCCTTTGGGTGAACCTTCAGTAGTTCCCTTTTGCTGTCAGCTTTGAAAGTCAAAGTACTTAATGGTATTTGTAATGCACACTGCCAGGTGGCAGGCCCAGGTTGAGTCTGGCTCACAAATGAGTTTGACTGGGGCTGTGTGGCGCTTTAAACTGCTTTGAATTAATTTCTAACATTTAAAAATCAAGAGATATTAAATGAAATTTTGGATTTTTTACTTATCTTGAAAATTTAGAAGCTCTGGCGATGCTGCTTTTTGAAATGGCAACAATCAGATCAGAGAGGTGAGTAGTGGCTTCTTACCCCTGCACCTTCCCGCTGGCCACCCTACCTACCTGGCCACTTTGCTAATTTATGCCACCTGCCTGGTCCCTGTGGGGAATTGATTTAGTGACCTTCACTGATATTTTTCATCCATTTTTCTTCAGATTGGGAGACAGCAGGGAATAGGAGTGATAATAGCCATGCTTATTAATTTGTGTAATTGCCCCAGTTTACCAATACAAATAGCAGATGTCTGAGAGAGAACAGGGGAGGAATCAATATTTAAAGTGACTTTAAAAAAATGAAAGATGACATAGCCTCAGAATATATGTAACTTCAGATATCTAAAACTTCCCCCTGCTATTTTATATGCCAGCACTTATTTTAAGCAGGTACTGGTAAGGAAAAAAAAAATTATTGAAATGGTTACTTTAAGTGATTGTACTGCTGAACTTAAAATTTTTTCCCCTAAGGAGTGTTTCAGTTGATTAATAACCTACATACATGTCTCTGCCCCTTCTGGCCCAATCTCAGGATGGTGTTAAGTTCCGAGAAATACAGGTAACAGTTATTAAGAAAGTATTTCCATCTTTAATAGTGCCTTTCAAATCTGTTAATTAGATCCTCAATATAAATTAATGAGGTTCTAATTTATTATGCACTTCAAGTAACAAACCTTAAAATCCTTTCATCTTCACTTGTATCCTTGCTTGACCCACGTGGTCAGCTGACTAATGGCCCCCTAAAATACCCACCTCCTAATCCCTGGACCCTATAAGTATGTTACTGACACGGCAAAAGGGACTTTGCAGAAGTGACCACATTAAAGGTCTTGAGTTTGGGGTGATTATCCTGGATTAACCATGCAGGTTCGATGATATAATCCCAAATTTCTGTATGCAGGAGAGGTGGAAGGAGATACTACAGGAGAAAAAGAATTCAACAGGACAAGTAAAGCAAGGTGCTATGCTTCTTGCTCTCAAGTTGAAAGAATGAGCCGTTAGCTCAGCCATGCAAGGAATGCAGCTCTAGATCTGGAAAAGGATTCGCTCTTAGAGACTTTGGGGGAATTGCAGGCCTTTTGAGACCTGGATTTCAACCTGGTAACTGATTTGAGACTTCTGAACTCCAGAATTGAAGAGAATAAATGCATGTTTTTTTAAGGCATCAAATTTTCGCCAGTTGGTTAGAGCAGCTGTAGCAGACTAATATACCCAGCCCCACCTCTTTCTATTTGTATTCTCTAGTCTCTCCATGAACTTTTTCCAGACTCCTTTAGATTCCCTTTTTTTGGGGGGGGGGGAATCATGAGGTCACACAGGGCACCAGGAGAATAAACCACCTTCTTTTCCTCTTGCATGATTCCTTCCCAGGAGGGACACAACTATATGGATTGTTACCTACAAAGATTTGACCAAAAGTTAATAGAAGAAACAGCAAGTCATTACAATCCACCATCTTTCTCAAGCATTCATACCAAAGTTTTTTCCATTATACGTGACTCAATTTATTTGATTTCATGACCTCATTCTTGGCTGCACAATCTCACCTAAACAATTCCCTAAGCTTTCTTCAGACATGGTCCAATCTAGACCACGTGTGGTTCTTCCTCTAATTACTGTGCTTCGTTTGCATGGGGTTTTACTCATTTTAATGTCATTAGTATAAAGTGGGAGTCTCATTGCCAAGGCAACCAAAAGTGGGAGCTTCAGCCTTGTCCAAGAACTCAAATCTTCTTAGTATACTCCCACTGTGTTCTTCGTTTTCCTGCCTTCCGTAGCCAAAAGAATCCAAACTATTCCACTCATCCTTGTTTTTTTTTTCTTTTTCTTTTTTTTACCAATATTTTACAGTTTCTCCTGAGTCTGCTAACTTATTTTATATGCCTTTTTACTAACCCTGCCTTTACCTTTTTCCATATAAGAGACTTCCGATCTGAAAACTTTCTAAGATAATTATAGCCTTTAACATGTTCCTCATGGATGTTTCTCTTGCTTCCACCCACCCCACCATTCTAGTGCCACCCCCATTGGAATTAAAATCTAGAATTTCTGTTTCTTCCTACCTTCTGGGCTGGATCACTCAAAAATATCTAGAGGATCAGAGACTCCATGCTCCACATTTGGAAACCTCCAGAAAGTGTAGTTCTCATTTTAGTTTGGGTCTTAATGTTCATAATTGTTAGTCATACAGCCCCCAGCTCACTCCACTGCAATATGCCATATTTTTTTTAACAGTTAATACTTGAAAGTTTACTTCACTTTCTAAAACACTGATGAATTTTGACATGGTTAAAGGGGTTTATGGTGTCCTATAGGGAAATTACCCTTCTCAGAGAGACCCCAAAAGGATGGTCCACTGGGCAATTCTGGTTCACAAATGTGTTTTCTTTGGCCTATGCAAGATCTAAAATGTGAGTTGCAAACTTTTGAAATAGAACCATTTCACACAAAATTCTAATTTCTGGATTATTTTGAATTACTGAAAAAATCTGATGTTAAGCTTGTGTTTTATATGGCCACAAACAGCTGGAACTGAATTAAGAAGTGCTTGTCCCTTTGGATGGTACAGCAATCTTTGGTTCATCTCAGTCTGGCCATTACTCACCCTACTTGACTCGATTTTGTTACCTTCCTGATTTATGTGAGCATCTGCATCATGACTTCTCTTCAGGAGTTCCAGGCTCACTGGGAAGGACCCACCGTGCAGATTCCTGCACGGACCTGACCACTCCCTCACCCACCTGCCCTGTGAATTTCCATTCTCTATGCCTTGAAACTCATTATTAAGCCTCCAGAGATGAAGGGATTGTTGATTTCCCACCCTGCCCCTCCTTTTGTGATCAGCCCTTCCTTGGGGAAAGTTCTTCCACAGATGGAGAAAACTTTTTCGTCTTTTAAGTCCTTCCTCTCCTTGTTTGCATCTACTCAGGGGACATCTGTTTGGATTAGTCTGTCCCTCCCACACTTGATTTCCACTGCATTCCCAAGGGCTTGGGCACTCTAAGAGCTGTCAACTCAAGATTTGCCGCGTATTAATTATGAAGTACCAGGCACACAGATGTCGGTTCATCTTGAAACATTCTCTATCTGGTTATTTCATGCAGTTTGAACACTCCAGCATGACGTGTGAGGCCATCTGAGAAATTTTTGAAGCCTCACCTGGCAAGATCCAAAGAAGCTGAATTAGTTTCTATAATGATAATGGTGTTGATAATGACGATGATATGAGTAACTACCTTTTATTGTAGAACTGCTGTATGCCAGGATAAATGAATAACAAACGTCATTGTGTTTAATCCTAACTCAGAGTAGGTATTATCCTTGGTTAGACATCGAAATACTGAAGTTTAGAAGTTGAATACATTCTCAAAGGTCATTGAAGTACATGTTGTATTGTCTCCCCCAAATTCATTTCTCTGTCTTTTGGAAACTGATGGTTTGGAGCTATGCACCCTTGAAAAATATGTTCTTAAACTTAATCCATTCCTGTGGGTATGAACCCATTGTAAACAGGACCTTTTGATGAAGTTATTTCAGTTAACGTGTGGCCCTGTTGAATCAGGATGGGTCTTAATCCTATTACTGGCATCCTTTATAAGCAGAATGAAATTCAGACACATAGAAAGCCATGGGAAAAAGCCAAAAGTCAGTGGAACCCAGAGAAGCCAGGAGAGGCTGCCATGTGCATTGTCCTATGACAGAAAAGCCAAGGACCAGGGTTCACTGCAGCCAGCCCCAGAATGCCAGTCTTCTGGGAGAAAGCATTGCTGTGTCAGCATCTTGATTCTGGACTTCTCCAAACCTTAAACCATGAGCCCATAAATTCTTGTTGTTTAAGCCAACTCATTGCATGGTATTTGTTTTAGCAGCCAAGAAGTTAAAACAGTAACTGTCATAATTTTCCATTGGTTATCCATCCATACTCCACAAAGCTCATGTCCTTTGGGAAGCAGGCCAAGTGGTTCAGGATTAAGTCAATCAGTGCAATTCCCATCCACTGGCCATAGCAACTGGTTCATTGATTAGCCTGAGTCACAGTTCAGAAGATTTGTCTGTGGAGTTTCTTCAGACCCTTCTGAACAGTCCCTTATCTTATTATCCAGAATGCAGATAAAGATAATGTGATTCCTGGAGGGTTGGCAGGTTCCCATATTGTGCCCATGAGGAATGGTCTTAACATAACAGAGAATTGGAAGTCATTGGTCCATCAACTAAAGACAATCCTGTAGCCATCTTCCCTATAGGTCATTCCAGCCATATGAACCTTTGCATCTTCTTTATTGTTAAAATGGTTTGAGTTTCCCATCAAGCACATCCAGATGAACCCTAACTGATGGAAACACTCAGCTAGTAAACAGTGGAACCATGACTCAAGACTCTCAGGCTCCAAAATCTGTGTTATTTCTACTCTTCTCTGTTGTGTTCGGATAGACTTTCTTTGAATCGAACCATGGAATCTCAGAGCTGAAATGGACCCAGAGATTGTTCCGTTCTGCCTCTAATTTTACAAACTGAAGGCTGTGAAAGAAAAAATAATGGCAAAGTCAATTAAAGTTCTTGGTAGACCTCAGCCTTTTCTCACCACACCAAGGCACCTATATTCTCTTTTCTTTTTATCAAACCAATTATATGGATTCTTCTCAGGGATGCAGAGCCCTTGTCGAAAGATCATGGAGATGTTTGGTGGTGGGTAAACCTTCTGGACTAGCTGGAGTCTGCAGTTAGTTTGTGAAGATGGCCCTTTGCATTGCAACAAAAACTGGGTCCAAAACAATGGAGATCAAAAGCTACAGATACTCAGAATTGCCTCCATTTATGGAAAGAGAGATAAGAGCATGCGTGAGAAGAGTGGAACAGGGAAAGAGAAGAAAAAGGAGAGAGAAAAAAAGAGGGGACACTATTTAGGTTGTTTAGGTTGCTACCGGAAACTGCTCCCCAAATTGCAATTCTGAGATCCCAAATAAATGCCTTTGTTGCCTTGAAAAGAAGAAGGTACAGAAGAAGCAGCAGCAGAAGCAGAAACAGAAAGAAGTGCTTATGGGATGCTGTTCAAACATAAAGGAGCATGAAGTGCGGGAGAGGGGCTCTTTGTCTCTCTTCTCCTTAGCACGTGACATCAGTGGTGATCAGACCGGCTGAGAGGGCCGGAAGAGGGCTTCTTCCCTCTTCTCTGCTTCCTTTGATCTTCCATGGCAAACTGCCCTTAAGTACTCCAAGGCCACTTACCAGTGTTTTAGAACATAACTCAGTGCTTAGTACTTCAAACGAATACCCGCTGGTGTGGAAAGAGATGTAGCAAATAATTTTAGAGAAATTTCAAGAGAGAATATTGGATTTTTACCTTTATTTGTGGTATCTGAGCCATGACTGCTTCTCATTTGCCTTTTGGAAGGAGAAGAGATTTGCTTTCTCTGTAGTAGTAGGAGTAGCAGCAGCAGCAGCAGCTAACTCACCAGAGCTCACCAAGTGCAATAGGTGGAGTAGTGCTCCCCTCACAGGTGTCCATGCCCTAATCCCAGGAACCTGAGGTTACACGACCTTCTGTGGCAAGAACTGATTAACAATTGGGATGGGGAGAGTCTCAGGGATTATCCGAGGGGGCCGGATGTAATCATAAGGGTCTTTATAAGTGAAGGAGGGAGGCAGGAGTGTCAGAGACAGAGGAGGACACGGGACAGAAGCTGAGGAAGCAGAGGTCAGAGGGATTCACAGACCTCTGAAATGTGCTGGAAGGGGGCCCTGACCCATGGAATGTGAGAAGTCCCTAGAAGCTAGAAAAGGCCAAGAAACAGATTGCCCCCTTGAGTCTTCAGAAGCGCACAGACCTGCCAGCACCGTGATTTTAGCAGAGGGAACCCATCTCAGACTTCTGTCCTGCAGGACCGTGGGGTAATCAATGTGTAGTGTTTTTGTTGTTGTTTTGCATGGGCAGTCACCGGGAATTGAACACGGGTCCCCGGCACGGCAGGCGAGAACTCTGCCTGCTGAGCCACCGTGGCCCACCCAATGTGTAGTGTTTTAAACCAGCAGCAACAGGAAACGAACACACCTCATGCGTCAGAACTGTGCACAGGGTTGTGCATAAGTGCACACCTTGTGTGATTTTTATCAGCCCTCCTTTTTAGATTACAAAAGGCTGCTTAGGGAGAGAAGTTAATATGCCACCAGGTTAAGTGGTTGAGTGAGGATTTGAATCCAGGCTGGCTGATCCAGAACCTGGGCCCTCACCCTCTGTGCTGCCAGCCTCCCAAATATATCCAGGAACACTCAGACATACACATGTCCCCAGTGGCCCACCAAGGGCGGGGGAAGCTACCTCAACTGTGAAGAGCTGTGCTGTTCTGGGGGATATAATTGGGTGTGTGTAACAGGGATTGCGACACATTGGAATCTCTGACTTGATTTTGGCTGTTCTCCTGATGCAGGGCTTTCCATGAGCTAAATCTGACCCAGACTAAAGTTATAAGAAGCTCTCACATCCCTATGTCCTCCCCTCAAGTGAGCTCTTATTCCTTGACCAGCCTGCAGGAAGCCAGCTGTGAGCCATGCGAGGGGAAGGCTGGGCATGGAATTGCAAGTGACACATCACCTGAGAGTTTTTTGTTGTTACTGTTGGAGGGTCGGCAGCAGGAGGGAGTGACTGTGACTCTTGTTAGAACTATTCAGAGAGTTGGGGGAGGAAAAGTCCAAAGGGATTACCCACTCTCCTGAAAAGGAAATAAAGAGCATGGTTGGGGGGGGGGTTACACTGGTAGGGTGACAGACACTGAGAAAGAAATATAGAAAGAGATATGTGCAAAATATGTACACAAATATAGTCAGAGAACAAGAATAATATTTTTGCAGGGCAATTTGCCAATCTTTATTAAAATTAAAAAGCATCTACTCTTTGATCCAGCAGTCCCACTTTCTTTTTGATCGTGGTAAAATATGCATAACATAAAGTTTATTATTTTAAAGCATGCAATTCACTGGCGCCTGGTATATTAAAAATGTTGGACAAGTGTTAACACTGCCCATTTCCAGATCTTTCTCGTCACCCCCCCCCCCCGAAAAGGAAATCTGTATCCATTAAGCAGTCCCTCCCCTTTCTCCCTTCCTACAGCCCCTGGACACCAGATTTACCCCTACTTCTATGAATTTACCTCTTCTAGACATTTCATATAAATGGAATCATGCACTCACTACCAAGCCTATTTTGCTTCTGACTCTTAGCATAATACCTTTGAGGTTTCGCCCATGCTGTACCGTGCGTGTCTCAGTACTTCATTCCTTCTGATGACGGCCAAGAGAAGCATTTACCATGTCCACAAGGAGGTGTGTGCAAAGGTGTTTATTAAAGTTTTATTTTCTAACACCCACAAAAAAGCAACCCGACATGGACTAAATATCAGCCGCAGGGCTGGGGTTAAGCCATGGCACCTCTCTACCACCGGAGAAAGGCAGCTGACAGACCAAGACAGCCTGGTAATGACATGTTTTGGGGTGAAAAAGCAAGTTGTAGAACAAAAAGCGCATTATACTATTTGCGTAAAAAGTCACAAATCCAGGCTTTGTAATTCTCTCCGTGTCTGTATAGACTCACAAGCTAAGGTCTGGTGGGACACAGAACAACCGCAGTGGTTGTGCTGTGGGGGCTGACCTGAGATTAGGGATTGCAGCTAGGAGCAATTTAGCTCAGCTCCATCTCTCAGGGTTCGGATTTGCAAAAGAAGACTTTGTTTGTATATTGGATGTGTGCAAATAAGTGAATCAAATTGAAAGAAAAGAAGTGAAAGACAGGGGAAAGAGACCATCATTGCCAAGAGAAAAGCATAGGGGCTGAGATCCCCTGGGGTGGAATTTGAGCTAACCAGTTCCTCCTGCCATTACTTTCCCAGCCATGACTCTCCCCTTGGAAGGGGAGCCTGATGGGAGGAGGGGTGTTTTGAACAGTGAGAGCTTTTAGACTCTGCCTTCCGCCCGTTGTGGTAATCTGACTTTAATTATAATATCCCTAATGCTGGTGATTATTGGTTTCTTCCAGTGTTAGAAAGTCTAGAGGTCAGTTCAGGACAAAGCTACTGGAGAATGCTTTCTAGTTCAGTAAAGGCACTCCTTCTGTGTTGTCAGGATGATAATTTTTGGGGGTGGTAGCGATAAAAAAAAGTCATGGTTTGCTTAAAATAATGGGAGAGGGTAGCTTAAGGAATTGTGTAAACATTGGCATCTTTTGTTTGCAACTGCATAGCAATTTTCTACTAGATGCATGAGAAATAATTTTATGATTGTTACTTCAAGTATGGTCTTAGAGGAATTGGGCCAGAAGAGTGTGCAGCTTTTATTTTTATTCTGTTTTCCTTGTGAAGAGCTGTGAGTTTTGGTTTGGGAACTCCACCCCTATTCATTCACCCATTCTTTCAGAATTATTGAAGGAATGCTTGCTATGTAGTAGGAGCTGGGGTGTTAAAAAGTACCCCCGGCTTGTTCTCTTGGATGGAGCTATCAGCATTATCAGGGGAGACAGGCAGCCAGGTCAGCAATCACAACATTTAGGAATATGTGACTCTAAGTCCTGACAAGGAAGATTCCATCATTTGAGGTTTCAGTGCCAACAACTAAAGTCGGAATATTATTCTTGGCTCAACCCACTCAGGGCCCAGTCACCCGGGAGGTGTCTAGTTGGATTTCCATACCCTGGCCTCAGGCAGTTCATTTCCTTTCTTAATGATTATGGAAATGGTAGAGGCATGTCTTCTGAGACTGTGTCTGCAGCTAGTGGAACTAAATTCCATGGTGGCTCCAGTCTGAGAGAACCCCTGTTAGGGAGAGCCTGTGTCCCAAAGGGTTCCATGCAGCACAGCAAGGAGCAGGTCACAGAGGTGGGTTTTCTCCTGCACTGGATCACCGGGGTGGAAAGGGGCAGTTTAGGACCCCAATTGGAGGTGTTGTTTGGAGACGCCCTTTCCCCCTGCATAGTACCTCTGTGTTTTTGGTTGTCTTCCTTCTTCTCCTCCTGGAATCTGTGTCTTCCATCCTTTCATTACTTATTTATACTCTTGTTTCCTTCCTCCTTTCCTTCCCTCCCAAAGCCTTTTGTCTCTATTTCCATCTGTTCTCTTCCTTCCTTGCCTCCCCACCCTTACTTCTTGTTCTTTCTTTGTTCCTCCCACTCTTTAGTTTACTTCTTTACTCACTCTTGCCTGATGTACTTCTAACTCTCCTTATTTCTCCTATCTCCCTGCAAGCCTCTCTCCCATGTCTTAGACCCGTTGAAGGTCTCACCTGGCTCCTACAAATATTACTTCATTGCTATTCCTTAAGTGGCAGCTAGGCTCACGGCAACCCCTTACCCCTTGCGTGGGATATATGATTCGGGGAACTGCTCAAAGGAAGGTGGGTGAGAGCTTAGAGGAATGTAGAGTATCAGAATTGTAGACCTTACAATAGGCACAGGCTATATTGGGGAGGGTCTTGGAGATGGCGGGTGGTGTTCTCAGATGACCTGGCTCTTGGGAACATTTGTGTGTTTGGAAATGCATCCTGACCATAGATGGAGAGATTGGTTTAACCCCTTCTGCAATTTGTCTCACATTTACTCGAGCCTTCCCCTTGAATCTGTGACAGCACAGCCTGAAAGAGTGGGACCTCCTCCTGGTATCTTAGCAAAACAAACAATAAAAATTCTTATTTTCATTGGACCCTTCTCTCCCCACCCCCCACTCCCACTCCAGGGATACCTTCTTAAAAGGTTATTTACTCATCCATCCTCTCCATGAATCCGCTTAAAAATCCCTCTTCTGTTTTCTTGTTCCCCAGATTCTCTTGACAGTCTCTAGCCAGTATAACCTTTCCTGTCTCTTCTTCACTCAGCTCTTTGAGGCAGCTTTTTATCACCTAGATCAGCTTAGCCCTATTTTCCCCTCTTCTTCTCCCAGCCCACCCCTAAATCTTCACACCACCGGTTTCTTCTTGTACTTTGGGTCTTGGCGAAATGATACCTCTTCAGAGCGGCCTTCTCTGATCATCCCCTCTTGAAGCTTTTCTTAACTGTTTTGGGAAGCCAAACATGCCTTTAAGAATGTGATGAAAGCTGTGGGCTATCTCCACTGGAAAATGCTCATGCATATAACATTTTTTACTTCCCCCTAACTTTAGGGGATTTCTTAACTCCCTGAAATCTATCCATGGACCTCCCAAGCATCTGTGCTGCCAGGTTAAATTCCCCTCCCCACCACATGCTGTCCCATTGGCTTTCATTTGTTGCTTATTAGCCTTTAGAACTAAGTAACTGAAATTAAGTTATGTGTTTGCAAGAACGCCTCCACTATCTTATCAACTATAAACAATGGGAAGCTCTTTCAGGAGAAGGGAAATCCAAGAAGCAGGCAGGTGTTGAGTCCAGAATTTTGTTAATGTCTTTCTGTGGCATGGTGATATAGGTGTCCCTAGCTTGAAATTTAGTCCAGAAACTTGCAATGCTTCACCTGGTTGTTTCCATTTGTATTCCATCCTTCCCTACGCATGGTCTTCTCTTCTATTTTCTCCCTGTCTGTTTTGATAGAAATCAGTGGTTCCCCTCCTCTTGCCCCTGCATTTAGAAAAGCGAATCAGCTCTCTGGTCTCACTATTCCATCAACACACAGAGGTTAGCATCTTGGGGAAGTCAGTGCTCAGGGCAGAACTTAGTGAAGAGAATGCTTTCCTCCTAATTGGTTGGATCCTGTTGCCAAGACCCTCTCATTCTGCCTCCCACCTGGGGGTACGAAGGGCCCTATGGTCCCCTGAACAATGACATTTTGCTTTATTGCCTTGGAGAGAAGAAGCTGGGGAGTGCGAGCCCAGGCAGTAGGGGAGAAGTGACCCAAGCCACCTCGTCCAAATAACCGAAAGAAACTATGCAGAAGCGATAAATAGGTTTTGTATTCTGACAAGTGTGAGGCCCTCTTCAGCAGTTTGCCTTGAAAATTGGAAAAATGAAGCTATAGTAGTTGATCTGGAGTTTTCTTATAGCTGTTTTAAGTGGGAGAGGAGGGGGCGTGCACCATCACCCTTACTATTGAGAATTTGTGCCAAAGATGAAAGATAAGAGGATAATTAGACATAATTCTGTGGGATGAATTTCTTCTTCTTGGCTCCAGAATATGCAGGGCTAGTTAAGCATCCATCCTCAATTCCTGTATGACATCAAGGTACAACTGTGCAGTGGCACCCCCAGGGATGAGAATGATGCTTCTGAAACCTGAGAGCATGGAGAGGACAAGGTTGGGTCCTTTGGTGAGCCATCCACACTGACTCACAGGGCACACTGAGGCCCTCTGGCCCCTCTCAACCTGGACCCTGGGGTCTTTATCAGCAGGGGGTTGGAGGTGGGCAGATTTTAGGTTTGAGCCTTAGTCCTCCACTTGGCTGACTTTTAGGACAACCATGAGGGAAGTCACACAATCATGCTGTGTTGTTGTTTCCCACCAAAAATACGAGAGGGAGCCACGACTCATCCACGGGAGAGATTTGAAATCCAACAGTCTCAACTCTTAGGGAAAGTGAAAGTTTTTTAAATATGAGAGTTATTCATCCATTTTTTTTTTACAGCAGGAAATGTAGCATTGGAAGCAAGATTCAAAAAAAGGTAATTTGGGGCCCTGAGGACTGCTCGTTGTGAGTCATGTTAGGTATTGGTTCAGTTACCTAGTAGAGCATTGCTTCCCCGTTTCAGATTTGTCCAATGTCAATATTTCCCTGTCAACTGCATTTTGCATGGTTGCTTTCATCTTTCTTTGGTCGGATTTACTAGCCCTGGTTGATGCAAAGAGAACCTCTGTGTGAAATCGAGAACAGCTTATGACCTGCCCCATCAGCAGATACCCACGATGTTATTTGCAGGAATTAAGTAAGTGGTCCCATTCCTTGCCTCTGGTAGAGGGACCCAAAGCAGGGCAGGTTATTTTAGCCAAGACATCTCATTTACTTTGGGAATTGAGAAATGTATTGACCTGTTTCTTAGCTTTGATGGCACGAAGAAATAGAACACAAACAGTCTGTAGTCAACTGGCTGGGAGGGAAGCTGGCTCTTTTTCTGCTGAGCAAATTAGAATCTCTTCCTGTTCCATTTTCACAGGGAAACATAAGCTGCAAGGACTTCTAAACATCTAAAATCTCCTCTTTGCCTCTTCCAGCTCCCTCCACAAGCAATCTCGGCTCAGACCCTCACATTCAATGATAGCCATTTGAAACCACAGTGTTTCTTTTTACCAACTGGACCTTTTTATAATTCCAGATGACCTAGATTCAGTTCTTTCTCCAAAAGTTGTGGGGCTTTGGGCAAGTCATTTCCTCTGACTTCCTTATCTGTGGGTGGAATTAATAATAATACCTGGTGTTAGGTGATTAAAGCTTTAACTCCTGTAGTATGCTGAGGGTGGTGCTTCAGTAAGAAATGCTGGACACTTGTCTTTTCTCATTTTGTTTTAGTGAGGGCATATCAGGTTTTAATAACCTGATAATTATAAAATGCTAAAACGAGAGAACTGTATTATCTAAAACCTACCTCACAAACTTGATTAATCAAAATTTCTCCTGCACGTGATCTCTATGAGAAAGAGACATGTGACAAAAAGGCCAATGTTAAGAACGTAGCCTGAACTCTATTTCTAGGCAGAATCTTGACAACATCTGTTTTCCCTCCATCCTGTGTTTTCTCACCCTGGAAAGAGACGATGGACATTCAGAGTGAGAAGACCAAAGCTCACCCCAGTTATTATCACACTTCAGGATCCACTGTGTCCTTGCCTCTCCTTACCAAGGCAGGGAAATGGGCCAACGCATACTGAGCTTTCAACATTGACATGAGGGAGGAAATAGGGTTATTGAGAGGATGAAATCTATCAGCTAGATGGGTGTACTAACTGTACGTTTTTTCCTTCTCATCATTCTGGTTAACAGGATTCTGTTCTGGGGGTCTTGAGGTATGTTACACCAAAAGTTGGAGCACTGGAGACCTTGTGGTTATATGGAAAGAACCTGGGCTGGAGTTAGTCTGATGTACCTTCTTGGTAGCTGTGCCCACTTGGGAAAGTTACTTGGCCTCTCTGAGCCTGAATGCTCTCTTCTTCATAATGAAGATAACAATGGCTTCTTCAGAGGGTTGTGAGGTTGAAATAAGAAAATGTAGGTTAAGGTACTGAGCATAGAGTCTGGTATACAGAAGGTGTTCTTTAGATAGTATCTTTGTTAGAAATGTGTGTGTGAGAGAGAGAGAGAGAGGCAGAGCAGTTTAACTGCTGGTAAGCAGGACTAGGGGCAGCTTCAATGATGCTCTGTGTCTTGAGCTGGGAAGTGGTTATTATACAGTGTGCTCAAATTGTGAGATATTAATTGAGCGATATACAAAAAATTTTCCCACTGTTCTTATTGTTATATCTCAATAGAAATTTTACCAAAAACGCATCCGTGGGATATGTCACACATAAATACACAATTATAACTATGGACCTCTTTCCTTCTGACCAGGGGAGACACAATCCCAGAACGTCTTTGCTTCCCCCTTCTGCACCCCTTCTGTCCCTGCCTCCGGCGTATGACATAATCTGGTCCCATATTTCTCTTTGCGTCTGGACTTTTATTGCCTCTGCTGGGTATTAGTTTGATATAGTGGAAGCTATACGGATTAGGAGTCAGGAAAGCCGAAGTTGGAATCTTGGTTTATTTTTAACAAGCCTCCGAGATCCTGTCTGAGAAAAGGTTGCTGTGAAGCTTAAATTGCATGGTTTCTCTTTGGGTTGATGGAAAAGGTTTGGTAATGGATGGCATTGTTGGTAGCACAGCATTGTAATCCTAATTAACAGTACTGAATTACATATTGGAATATGGTCTACAGGGATAATTTTAGGTTGTAGAAATCTCACTAGAATAAAAATTTTAAAAAGAGAAACAAAAAACCTAGGACTTTACAAGGCAGTCAGCCTTAAAGTAAACAACGTTCAATTTCATGAATTGTAACGAATGTACCACCCTAAAGCAAGGTGCTAATCATAGGGTGGTGTATAGGAACTCTGCATTTTATGCATGATTTTTTTCTGTAAACCTTCAAACTCTCTCATTAAAAAAAATTGGAAAAAAAGAAGTTTGCCCTGAGGATTCGAGATGATTCTGGTGAACCATTAGCCCTGGACTGGGCATGATAGAAGGATGAGACTCATTCCTTGGGTTCAAGAACAAACCCCCTGTCCCTAATATTTTTGTAGATGTTGGCTTTTGTAGAGTAACCTCTTAAGATTTATTTAAATTGATTCTCCTTCTAGAATGGGTGGCTGTACCCAGTTCAGATCTCAGTTTACACGGATCCTCCTGGAACTATCTCGGACCATCATCTGACTTTGGCTAAGTAGAGCCCATGTGAATGAGAACTTCTCTGTCTTTCTTTGCTTTTTTTTAAGCCACATGTGCAAAACTTGAATGCCTAATAATTTGTTTCTATGCAAGACACTGGCTTGATTTCCTCAGCTTAGTTTAAAGCAAAGGCGACAAGATATTTTCAGCACGCTCTTTAAAAATATCATTGAAATGTGTACCTAACGGCATACAAAGAAAACCACATTATTCTGAGCTGCCTTTTCTTTCTTTCCTCCCTTAGTTTCTGAACTACAGGTGGAAGCGAGTCGGCTTTGATAGGCACCTACATAATGAATGCATTTTTAAAAGGAAGAGGCAGCAAGTCTTTGGGCCATCATTGTGGGCCTACCGTAGCTTAGAATCATTGGGAGGGCTCTGGGGTTAGTTGTGGGTCTCTTTCCCCATAATTAGAATCTGGTTGCAAGCGTCATGTATGGTCTGGAACAACAAAGAGCCATACGAGTGGATATCGAATTACGCACCCCATGAAAAGCCTAGTCTCTGGGTTAGTACATTGTCCCAAAGTGGGTCTTATAAGCCAACTGCATAAGTATCACCAGGGATGCTGGTTCAAAAGGCAGATTCCTGAGCACCCTCTCCAGGGGTTCCGATTCAGTGGGGCTGGCGGGAAACCCAGATATATATCTTTTTAAAAGCTTATTCTGTATTACTGCTCTCAGAACTCTCAAAATTTGGAGGATGAAAAATCCCTATGTGAGCTGATAGTGTTTATGGAAAAGGGACAGCGACATCTTCATCTTCAAGAATGAACAAAACACTGAAAAGAACAACATATTTTCTTTTTAAATGAACACTTTGGCTATTATAATTTTAACTTAGACACACTATTTAAAATAGGAAAAGTACTATAAAGCATAAAGGAAAAAAGATCACGTGTAATCTCACTCCTATTATTAATATTTTTGGTACAATTTTCAATGTCTTTTTTCTTAGGGATTCTTTTAAGATTGTTTTGTACCTAAATTTTGTGTCCTAGTTTTATTGGCTGAACCTCATAACTTAAGCATTTCCCCATGTTGTTACAAACTCTCCATAAACACTTTTACTTGGTGGTAGAATATTCCCTCAGACAAGTTTCTTTCCTTATCAGTATATCTTGAACCCAGCTACAAGGGGCAGTGCTGCTGATGGCGTTTGTTTCAGTAAGGGATGGAAGGTTTTTGTTTCCTTTAAAGTTGTTTTCCTTACTGCCCAAGCCAAATGATGAAGAATTCTCCATTTTCCAGAAATAAGATGACTACTTGCATATAGCTTTGGCCTGAGAAACAACCTCATTCCAACTTTATTTTTTTAAAAGACTGACTGATAAGATCTCCTTTGGTGATAAGGGCAAATAGGAACCAGAAGGATAAATTGCAATTTCTCCCCATTTAATATTGAGAACCATATAGAAATGAACATATAAAGCACTTGGCCCTGGCCAAATGCTGTAATAACACCATTAGGTTGATTAGATTTTTTTAAATGTATTTTAAAAAATTTTGTTGTGATAAAATACATATAATATGAAATTTGACATTTTAACCATTTTAAGTATACAACTCAGTGCCATAATTACATTACAATGCTGTACAGCCATCCCCACTGTTTCATCATCCCTGATAGAAGTTCTGTGCTTATTGAGCAATATCCCTATTGCCTCAACCCTCCAGCCCCTGGCACACTGAAATCTACTTTCTGTCTCCATTAATTTGCCTATTCTAGATATTTAGTATAAATGGAATCATACAGTATTTGTCCTTTTGTGTCTGGCATATTTCACGCAGCCTAATGTTTTCAGGGTTCACCTATGTTGTAGCGTGGATCAGAATTTCATTCCTTTTAATGGTTGAATAATATTCTATTGTATGGATAGAACACGTTTTGTTTATCCATTCACCTGTTGATAGATGATTGACAATTATGAATAATGCCACCATGAACATTGATATAAAAGTTCTATTTAAGTCCCTGTTTTCAGTTTTGGGGGAGTATATACCTGGGAGTGGAATTGCTGGGTCATATGGTAATTCTATATTTAACTTTTTGAGGAGCTACCAAATTGTTTTTGCACAGGACCGCAACATTTTGCTTTCCACCCAGAAATACATGAGGGTTGCTTATTCTCTACATCCTCACCAGCATGTGTTAGATTCTGTGTTGTTTTGTTATTGTTGTTGGTTGTTCTTTTGCTTTTGTAATTAGCCATCCTATTGGGTATAAAGTGGTATCTCATTGTGCTTTTAATTTGCATTTCCCTAATGACTAAGTGTCTTACTTTCCGTGGCTGTAACAATGTTACATAACAATGTTCTACAAGCTGTGTAGCTTTAAACGGAAATATATTGTCTCACAGATCTGGACTTAGAAGTCTGAGATGAAGTCTCTACTGAAGTCTAGAGGAAAGACTCTGTCCCCTGCCTCTTGACTGTTTTCCGGGGCTGGCTACGGGCAATCCGTGATGGAGTCTGTTTCAGTCGTTATGTGGCCTTCCACCCTTTTCTGTCTGTGCCTAATTTCTCCCTTCTTCTAAAGACACCAGACATATTGGATTTTGGCCACCCTAATTCAGTTTGGCTTCATCTGAGCTAATAACATCTTCAAAGACCCTCTTTCAAGGTGAGATCACATTCACAAAACGAGGGGAGAGGACTTGAACATGTTTTTTTTTTTGAGGAACACAATTCAACCCATAACACTGAAGATGCTGAACATTCTTCTTGTGCTTTTTGTCATTTTGTATATTTTCTTTAGGGAAATATCTATTCAAGTTTTGTTCATTTTTAAATTGGGTTATTTATCTTTTTGTTGTTGAGTCATTTATAAAATATAGTATGGATGTTAAACTCTTATTGGAGATATGATTTGCGACCATTTTTCCCCATTATTTAGGTTGTCTTTTCATTTCCCTGATAATGTCCTATGCTTCAAAAATGTTTTTCATTTTAGTGAAGCTCAGTTTATCTATTCCTTCTTTTGTTTTTCATACTTTTGTTGTCATAACCTAAGTATCTGTTGCCAAATGATGAATATTTATCCCTGTGGCTTTTTTCTAATGGTTGAATAGTTTAAGTGATTATATTTAGGTAATTGATCAATTTTTGGTTAATTTTTATATATGGTGTGAGGTAGGGGTCCAACTTCATTATTTTGCATATAAAAATACGGTTTTCCCACTGGGTTGATTCTTACTGATGGCAAGAGAATTGGCCTCCTGAGGATAGGGTCCAACTTAGCTGAGGAGCATATCCAGAGAGCTGGACAAACTGGGCAACTTTTGTCAATGGCTTACCTGCTGGCAAAGCTTTAGGGAGAGTCAGGTTACTCTGTGCGTGTGTGCGCGTGTGTGTGTGTATGTGTACGATATGGAGTTATACTGGTTTATGTATTTTTGTAGATGACAAATAAGATTATCAGGAACACTCAAGAAGACAGCAGCAGTAGAACTTCCGAATGTCGTTGAATCCATCTCCCCCCTAAAAATAGAGCTACAAGGGTAATAAAACAAATATCCCATGGGTGACATCTATAAAACACACTGTCTCTGTGAAAACCATCGACCAGCCTGTGTAGCTGTCCCATGAGAAACTAGAGGAGGAACAGAGTTACTTGGGAGTGTGAAATGCCCCACCTCCCACCAGGCATCACTGGATGTGCAGTCACTGTTAGAACAGTGGGAGGTGCTGTGCGGACCCTTATTTGAGAGTGTCTGCTGGGGCTAGAGGCAGGGCCGGTACCCTGGAACGGTCTCAACTCTCAGAACTAACAGACCTGAGTATTATTCCGGGCACAGGCCCTGAATTGAGAAGAAGGAGGTAGAAGGAGAATCTAAATTAGGCAGAAAAGAGGCAATAGGGACAAGGGACAGAAGGGTTTAGATGGAAGGGGTGAGAGAAGTGGAAGAGGGAGCTCAAAAAATTGCAGCTGTATTGTTAATCACGTCATGATAAGAACAGAACAGGACAGGAGCTCTGCAGCCTTGGCGTGTGCGAAGCTCTCCTGGTCCAGCTCACCCTCTGACAAGTGAAGGAAAACTTCACCCTCTGACAAGTGAAGGAAAACTAATGCGTTTCAAAAGAGCTACAGAAAGGGATGATTGTCGAATCCCATACAAAGTTCGATGACAAAAAAGGTAATAGAAAGTAGCCAGTGAAAGCACACTATCAATTCATGCCTACAAATGATTTTCAGGTGAAAATTATATTAAAAAAAAAATTCAAAACTAGCTAAGAGAAACTAACACAACGCAGAAATGTCATAAATCAGGGTCAGAAAAACCAGAAATGAAGTAGTTGGAGGAAAAATATTGAAAGAAGTCAGGGAAAACTAAAAATAGAAGAAAAATCATTTCCATAATGATGGAACAAAATAATGAATGAATGCCTGAGTAATGCCTTTATATAAGTAGAAGGCAGGAAGGAGAAAAATTTGGACATTTGAAAAGAAATAGAGAGATAACAATAATTTCAACGAAATTGACAGATATAAAATACAGGCAAAGAAGTCCAATCTGCATGCCATGTAAGTTGTTGAAGAAGCAATAGAACAGAGCAAATATTAAAAGCTATAAGGAAATTTCAAGAAAGTTTCTCTGAAATATACCAAGAAGCATTGAAAGAATGCGCTACTTACCTGGAAAAAATTTCCCCGATTGGTTAGTATTGAGACTTACTCTAGGAAAGCCAGGGAACTTTTAAAGAAAAAAATAAAAGTGGGGGAGAAGAAGGAGTAGAGAAAGATGAGTTGACTAATTTCAAATTTGTTCATAGTAGAGAACCAATAGAAAATAACTCAATTAAAAAAAAAGATGTAAACTTAACCATCAGAGTATAAAGACAGACCTTCCTATATACAAAAATCTATGCAGGAAAATGCGATGTTGAGAAAATAAAAAGACCTTGTGCAAAATCTCTAAACACACATGCACACATGCATTCACACGTACGTGTGTATAATGAAGTGATGACCTAGGGAAGGCAGGAGGAAATCAGATAGAGGGCATAGAAGCTGGACGTCTTCGAATATATACTATTGTATAGCTTTGACCTTAGAACTGCAAGTTTTTTACCCAATTATGTAAAATAAAATTAAAAAACAATTCCTAAGTATTCAAAGTAAATAAAACAAATGGATTAGATTTTGGAATAAGCACCCAAAGAGGAACTCTTCCAAATGGCTTTAAAACACAGAACTTTGTATGTACCTGGTGGAATGTGCTCTAAGGACCAAAAGGACAGCAATACATTTTACAATGTTTTCAGCTTTTTGGGGGAGGGAGGGGCTATTGACAGTGTTTTTCTGAGGCTGAATAGTGTGCGAAAAAGAAAATTAGTAATTACACTGGTGACACTGAAAGTGATCACTCTGTCATGAGAGAAAGAAAAGATCTGTGAGCTTAGTTCCTGAACTTGTATCAGAAGTACCAGTATGAATTGATGATGCATTTTCATGTAAAATACATATATCCTACAACAATGGCCAACCCAGTGAAGGCTTTGTTTTTACCACCAAGTTCCACTAAAAGAAACTATTGGGAAAATGATGATTTAAGTTATGGAGCAGGATATATAAGATGAATCTCCCTGGAGCATGTTTTCATAGAAGAAATCAAAGTAGCTGTCAAAACTACAAATCAAAAGGACTCAGGAGCCAAGTTAAAGAAGCTCCCAATGGCCCAAGATGCAATAAGAGAGATATCAACAAGAATAACTGTGTGAGGGATTGAAACAAAACCTACCAGCTTATAACAACACATCCATGAGTTAGTAATAATATTTAAGATAAGAACTCATTGGTCCTCTTTGGTGGATGCTAGGATGATGCACTATTTTGAAAAACTGTATCAATGGAAAGCAGCAAGCATTTATTCTGCTAATCAAAATAGTTGATAAAGAAAATTTCTCTTTACACAAGTATTCAAGGTAATAATGGATGAAGAAGGACTGGTAGACTTAGCATTGCACCAGTTTTCAAATGCCAGTGAATTGATGGGCCCAGGCAATGATTATCAGTGCCTGCTAGTGTCACAGAAAGCGACAACCGGAATTTTTACTTCCTAATAAAAGTGCACACACACCACTTATGAAGTAGTCCTGGAAGAAATAAATGAAATTTGCCTCTGATCAAGTCTCTAAACCAAACTACAAATTTCTGAGGCATATGGGGGAGGGATGGACCTGTTAAATAAAACCATGGGAATGTCATTAGCAAAATCCAGACTGGGAAGCTGTAAAAAAAAAAAAAAAAAAAAAAAAA